>CAVNYN010213242.1:124546-184297 GCA_963692815.1 Nyctanthes arbor-tristis
CCCCCCCCCCCCCCCCCCCCCCCCCCCCCCCCCCCCCCCCCCCCCCCCCCCCCCCCCCCCCCCCCCCCCCCCCCCCCCCACTGAGGCCATTGACTGCATTACAACAGTTGGTTACTCCTAGATTCATCCTATCATTTCAGTCATATTTATTTATCATTTTTATTGATCTTTTACAGGTAAGTTATAAGCTTGGACCTGAGTTTTTAAATTAAATAAACAGAAAAAGGTGAAATTCTAAGCTATCTATGAGGCAGATAAGCAAAAATATTCTTATCATATTTGTTCTTTCATTTATTCAAATAATTTTAAAGTTTAATCTATTCACTTTAAGATTTCAAGTTACATTCGTGAAATTACTAAGTAAACATTGATTTTAGCAAATTACCGTTATAAAGAAATAATAAAAATCAAAGGATTTTATCGATCAATCTTTTGGGAGAAAACATGGATCACCAATTTTTACCAAAACTTGAATAAATGTTGGCAACTGATGATAAAAAATTGAATTCCCAGAAAGAAATAAAACAAGATAAAATTTTAAGTAAAATAACTTGCAAAGAGAACTAACGGTTGAAGACAGAAAAGTGCAGTTTTAAAGTTAGGAGACAAAATTACAGGAAGAATTGACTTATTGGGATTAATTTTGCAAATTTTCTGAAGAATCAGGAAAAGATAATAATGCCAAAAGATAATAATGCCTGGACAGATTCAAACTCAAATCCTACAAAAGAATTTGCTGCTAACCTTACCACCAGACTGAAACCAGCTTCTAGTTATCAAACTGAGGTTTGTAACTACGCTGGAAGTACAAGACATCACATCTTGATTGAAAGGTAGTTGAAAGATTGAAATCATATATTCCAAATGGAGAATAACATTATCCCAAGAAGGTGGCATATTGTGAATCACTAATACCTCTGAAACATAAATAGGAACAAGAACTGTGTTCACGCCAATACCAAGGCCAACAAGAAATCTCCCGCATAGTATTTCATTCAATGAATGTGCCTGGGCGCTGTAAAAAACATGGGTCTAAATGTCAAAATAGTAAAGCAAGTAGGGCAAAGGAGGACAACAAAAAATGAACAGGACCTTTGGATAACCAATATAGAGGCTTTGCAATCCAAAGGGTTCCTGATGATCATATATATACTGAAAAATTCTTGACTTTATCTACATTCAGTTTTTAATCATTTTATTTTTTTTAACTCATTTAGGAACGGGAGGGAAAATTTAAAAAGGGGTCTCAAACTCGTTTAATCTGTCTGCATGGCTATGGAGTCTTGAAAAATCCAAACAACTCAGAGATGGATAGAGACTTTGTTGACCTGACCAGGAAAAAAGTTGTAAAAGTGGGTTGTCAACCTCGTATTGGTCTCAGTGGAGCACCAACCATTCCAATCCATTTTCGGGAAAGCTCATGTGACTGTCTGGCGATCCACTTTTCGAGGAGCAAAATGATTAAACACTTTTGTCTGATAAGAAACTTTTTCGTTGGCCTTAATGAAGTTACAAGCAGAAGCCATCAACAGCTATGACATTTGGCATCTATTCTTCAATTTACCTAATCTTACGCAGAGTGTTACATGTGGAATAGTGTAGAGCTTGTTTGATGTTGAACTCTTGCATCCTTTCTAGTTTCTACTCATTAACAGGTTTTGAGGAGATCGGAAGAGCACAAGTCTAAAACTTCTCTATCTTTCAGACCGGAGTAGACAATTTATAATTCTTGCATAACTACTTGGATCTGCATGTGATATGCCTTTATAAAGGTTAAATATTGCTTTTGCTCTCAAATATGAAAAAGTCTTATAAATTCACAAACCAGTTTCTCTCTGCTCAAACTCTTGTATTTTCTATTTCATAATAAATCAAACAAACGTCAAATGTCAAATAAGTGTTAAGGATTCCATACCATAAGCCAAAGGAGAGGGATTTGTTTTAGAGTTCTAACAGGCTCATCATACAAATACCAAAGAGGGGCAGAGAGAATAACATTGTTTCAATTCCTAACTTGGTAATGTGATCCCCTCTGATTATCTATACTAACTTCCAGCATCAATTTAAAATCTTCTACAATGATGTATAGCAATGATGAATCTAGCAAAATGAACTAGATGATGATTCAGCCAGAGTTAGATGCTTCCACAAATAAATTACCTTACAATTGCACCAAGGATTAAAGGTATTGTGTCAAGTTGAAAAGTGCGACGACAACCAAGTTTATCAACAAGAGAACCACAGCTTATACTTCCAATAAATGCACCACCTATAAATATGCTCACGACAAGTCCTTCAAGAAATGAATTCCCTTCAAAACCAAGCTCTTTCGCAATAGACACTATTGGACCATTCATTACACTGCATCACGGAAAATCCCATAGCAATGTAAGAAAGCCACCAAAATGGTTACAGATAAACTAGAGATGTAAAGAAAATGAAAAAATATATGTTACTTGGTTGGTGTGGAATAGCAGGTAAATATCCAAGACTAAATTAACAGTTAAAAAGGGTTCGGACAAGATAAATCTCAGATTAAAAGGGAAGTGCGAGACTGCAGTTGCTCAACATAAAAGCTTGTCTGACCTTAACCAACTGTTAATACTAGTATGAATGTAGGACTTGAGCTCAGTCCTACAATACTGGTCCCTGTCTACGTTACTTTCATTCGGTCACCATAGTTCCACAAGTTTTATGTTCACTTCTTTCAGGTAAGATCGGATGCAAGTTTCTGTCATGTATAAGCATTTAGAGATGAAGCAATTAGCTGGAGTTTTATGCTGACCAAGCTTAGTTAAATACCATAGTTTGAAAAATATAATAATATCGGGTTGGGCTTGTGTCCTCAATTTTTAAGGTTAAGCTTGAACAACATATCTCAAAACTTTACATGCCTAAGGACGGCAAATCTGGTGCCGCTCTAGCTGCCTGTATGCTAAAGAAATAAAGATAAAGATAAAGAGAAAGGGAATACGTAAATACCCAATGTGATAACCAAATAGAAAATTGGACAGTGAAGCAGTCAAAACATGAGGAAAAGCAGGTAACCATCCAAAATCGAGTCCTTCGCCATTACCATTTTCAGTTACTGACTTATTTTCTCCTTCTGCCCAGTTAAAAATAAATAAAGTAATCAGCCTCCGACAAATTCATGAACACAAAACAAAGCAGACCCACATATATACAAGATAACAACAACTCAAAGAACACGACGAACAATTCAGACCTAAACTCTGTGGCTTCAATTCAGGGACTTGTTCTTGTTTCTTTGCAGCATTGATCTCGAACTTTCTGGGAAGCGAGCGAGAAATGGAATGAAAACATGGGTGCTTGTTTGCAGTACTGCGAAGAGGGGGAAGCAAAATTGTTGGGTTGCTTTTGGGAGTGAACAACAACGGAATAGCGTCCAGCATTGTGATCAGAGAAATGGAAATATCCTTGTGGACTGAACTGAACTGCAAAATACCAAAATTATATACTACAGCGCCGTTAGTAAACTATAGGTCAGGAAATTTGAAGCTGCCCTCTGTAAATTTTTATAGTAGCATTAGCGGTTTAGTCCTTTTCTAAAGAATCATTACTTGAAAATTGACAACAATAAAAACTCTAAAAAACTCGCTCTCCATTTGATTTTGTTAAATATATTTAATGATTTCACAATTTGTTTATGTGTGTGTGTATATATATACACGTGTGTGCATGCGAGCATGTGTTAGAGGGGGGGTATGTTGTTGAGTTCACATAGCTGCGTCTATATTATCCGCTCGTATCATAAGAAACAAGTGAATGATGTTAGAAAATTTCTCTTCTAAACTCTATACTTTACAGAACTTGAACCCCCCACCCAAACCCCAACTTTTCTTTTTTGAAATACTAGTACTAATGGGATGACATGATGCGACGCACAATCTTTGGAATAACTAATTAAGAACAAGAAAATGAACATGAAAAATAAGTTGCAATGCCGTATTCATTGTTGACTAATTTAAGACAAGAGTTTAAGAAATTTAACATTGTATCATTGGAAATAGAAAAGGTGTAAAAAAAATATTGTATATTGTAATAATAAAATATGGAAAAACAAAATAATAGGAGAAATCAAAGAGAGGAGTTTAAATATATATAGTTAAACTAATAACCTAGGAAGGAGAAGAAATTAACACGGCTAAAACGAAGGAGAAGAAAACGGAAAAATAGGAGAAATCTAATCTAATCTAATGAGTGAACAAGTCATATGAGTGTGTTTAAGATAATATTTTTCATTTAATTTTTGATATATCCTGAGCCCTTTGTTTCACACACCACCACATCTATTTGAGAAAATATTATTCGTACACTAGTTGAAATAAAACTATGCATAAGTGGCCAAGTGATCATATGTGGTTTTGTGGCATGTATTTGAGTTTTCCACACTAAGAAGGTATATGTAAGATAAAGGACCAAAAATAAAGAGAAAATTATAAATGAACAAATGTGATTGATGGAGGAATGACTGTGGTTGCCTCCGAAGAAACTTGCTAGAAATTTCAAAGGAAACAAAAACATTTTACAACCTTAGTGATTACTATGAAATAGGCATGATGCATGTAGAATTTCAATTGATTACTTAAAACACGGGTCTAAATATCTAGAGTCAATAAATTAAGAATTTATTTGAAAATAAAAAAGATAGATGGTACAGAGTAGTGATTATGTTAGAACTCTCCAATGGTTGAGTGAATGAGTGAACTCTTCCTTCCCTCTCCATCAAAATACAGAAATCTTGCCAAGGGAAATGATCTGTTAAAGCAATCAGAACGTAGAAGTGGGCATACATTTTGTGCGTCACCCTCTTTTGCATCAATCTCTGTTCAGAAACCATACTTTTGTGTCAGTTGTGCATATTTTTCTCCACCCCATTATTATTCTATATATCCACTAAACTAGCAATCTGTTATAATTTCCCTCAAAAGTTGCCTATCTACCCCTGCGCGATTAATGAGTGCTGCATATTTTCCCCAATCTTCCAAAAGTTAATATTTTTTCCAATTTGGGTTCTGCATTTATTTACATAAACTCCAAATTCAGTTCATGTTCAGCCATTCTGGATTCTTGGGCCTGCCATTTCTTTCTTTAACCGATTGTTGACTGTTTGCACCCAAATTAAGCTTCAAGCTTTTATATTTTCCGTTCACAAAAATGGCAGCATTGGTCCCTGGAGTTGTGTTAAAACTACTGCAGCACATGAATACAGACGTAAAAGTTGGTGGGGAGCACAGGTCATCTGTGTTGCAAGTTGTGGGCATTATTCCTGTATTGGCAGACGTTGATCTGTTTGTAAATCAAGGGTTTTACCTCAAGGTATCAGATTCTCCCCACGCTACTTATGTTCTTCGCTCTTCCGATCTTGTTGATCTCATTCTCAGTGATAAGATTCAATTGGGTCAGTTTGTAATTGTCGAGAGGCTTGAGGCTGCTTCTCCCGTTCCTATCCTTAGAGGGGTTAGGCCAGTCCCTGGCTGTCACCCTTGCATTGGAACCCCTGAAGATATAGTTGCAACTCACTCATTAGGATTCCTTTATAATAAGATCGATAATTCTTTAACAGATGCAGCAAAATATTTACGCAAATCCAAATCATTTTCAAAGTCATTCACAAATAATAATAATGTGGTAAAAGATGACATCCACGCCTCATTATTTAGAAGATTGAATGGTAGTGGTAAAGTAGAAAAGGTGTCTGGACTGGCTAAATCAAGGGCTCATTCGTCCAAGCTATATTGGACTTTGGATGCGAAGAAGGAATCCACGGGAGAATTTAAGTTTTCAAGATCAAGGTCAATACCGGCTAGTTGTTATTCACTGCCAACTTCTTTCGAGAAGTTTGAAATGGTATCAATGACAAGGCGAATGTCAATGGGCTGGAGAGGTTGGTAAAGGAAACAAGCAAAATGAAATTAGAGGATGAGGTAACTTGTATTATGCCCCAAACAAGTCAAAGTAGAAAGAATGGGAGCTTGATGAAGAATTTTGTTCAGCTGAGGCCGAAGGCATTGACAAAGAGCTGGGCCTGCAGGGAAGGAAATATGGATGTAAAGGATAAGGTATAAAAGATGGATGATTTGAAGTCGCAGCCTGAGACTACTTCTGTAAGTTACTTTTTTATGTTTGCAGAATGTGAATTGTGATGCTGCTGCCTGTGGTAGATTACATTAATCACATGGATTGTATAGCTTTTGACAACTTGTTCATGCACTATTTGTGACACCCAATAAATGCAAGTTACGTTGATTTTACTCTATAGGTATTAAGGAAGTCAACAAGCACAAGGTTGCCATCTAAACAAGAGAACAAGTTTATATCTTCGAAATCACTCAAAGAGGACAATAAGGCTACTGCACATTTGGACATACATTTGGTTGATAATAATGATAATAAAAAAAAAAAAAAAAAAACTGCGAGGAGAAAATTACCTTTGGAGGTTGCTAACCAGGACTTAACGGATGCAAGTGTTTTGTGGTCTACCCTCCCATCTTCTATCATAAAGCTAGGAAAGGTACGATCGAATTCATTAAATGCATGCATATATTTATTGATACATTTAAAATCTCATCTCAGGAATAAAAGAAATCTCGTGTTGTGTTGTGTTGTGCTGCATGTCTTACAGCGTAGGAGATGCGGCTCAAACTGCTGCCGTAGAAGCAATGCAAGAGGCTTCTTCTGCAGAAAGCTTACTTCAATGTTTAAGGTATTTCCCCCCTCAGATGGTGCTCTATCAACTTCAGTCTCCAAGTGTATTTTTGGTTATTAATTGAATTTCTTCGCGACATTTCTAATATTTCTATTGCTTCTTTGGTATCAGTAATAAATTTTCAATCTGCCATTTATCCACAACTAATTGCCATTACTGAATGCCAGAAATGATAACAAGATTTACAGAGGTTGATGTTTTCATGCTAAACAACTTTGCTAATCTATGTGGCAGCACATACTCCGAGTTGAGTTCCTCTGCAAAAGAAGATAACCCACAGCCTGGTGTGGAGGAGTTTCTGACTCTGCATTCAGACTTGAATATTCTGGTGGCCGATTCATTTTCAAAACTACATTTGACTCTTTGGATAATGAAGAAAATCCATCAGAAGAAGCGCTTAAGATCACATCAGAGCGGCATAAACAAGATCTTCTTGGGTTAATGCTGCATTGGCTACCAATTTGTCATCCTTCACCATGTATGGCAAACCAGGTTCCTCAAACTCAGAAAAAGAATCAATGCTGGCTCCAAACCGGAAGATAAACCCCATCATCAACCCATACTTGAAAACTCTATTAAAAACCTAGCATCAAAAACCAATTCCAAACAGTGACAAACAGCAAACTACAAGAGTAACTCATTAGGAACTAATCTCCCACTAGCTCATGGGCAGGCTACTGCTCAGAATGCAACATCTTCACCTCGAATTCAGTGGAGAAAAGGCGGCTGTACAAATAAAGTCGTTGACTTTGCTGAAATGTTGAAATTGGAGTTGCAAAATTTGTTCTTATGTTTTCTTGAAAGATTCTTGGATGATGATGTTCATGTGTCAGCTTTGTCAGATGGCCAGATAGTTGGCATGTTGAGTCAGCTCAAGAATGTGAATGACTGGTTGGACGAGATTAGATGTAGCAAGGATGAAGACACGCCTCCTCACATCTCAACTGAGACAATAGACAGGATACGAAAGAAGATCTATGAGTATCTTCTCACCCACGTAGAATATGCTGCTGCTGCACTTGGTTATGGCTCACAATCATCACCGACAGAAACCAAAGCAAGAGGGGAATCGCAAGGCACACCTCAAGAAGAAAGACATGGCTCTTTAAATGCTCGTCACGTCGTTAAGGAGCTCATGAAGAGCAGGGGACATACCAAACCTACAGCAACTTGAGTAAGACGTTGACTGGCTTCCCGTGAATTTGCAGGATTTTTTTCTCCCTTTGTTTCTTTAACACTCCCTATGAGAAACTTAAAAGCCTGAATGAGAATTTGTCTGGAGAACAGGGTAGATACCTCTTCCCTCTCTTGAGTTATCTGTATATAATGAATCCAAGGATAAGTTCAAGAAATTATTTTAGTCTGTCTCAGTGATAGAGTTTTTTTTATTCAAAAACAAAAATTCAACGGTCTCAACATCCTTCAAGAGTTAAAAAATGAGAAAAGTAACTTGTCAATTACTTCATTTCATTCTAGTTATCTCCTGCTGCCGAAGACCTTGTTTCCTTTGTGGCCGGTTTTGGTGGGCAGATGACGTTCTTGATAATGGAGAAATGGAAATCGGAGTCTGCTTTATACTTCGAGCAAGTTGCATGCCACTTTTTCGCAATGCTGGTATCCACGCAGTCCTGAGATGTCATAATTGTGTTCTTCAATGGCAGGGCGTATTTCGTCATACAAGGAATTTAGTTCAGCCGTGGCTTTATTTTTAATTTCCTGCACAATTGTTTCATACAATATAAGCGTTTGAGAGAAAAAGGAAAGGATGATTTCACATCAGGGGGCAAACAGCTATTTCATTATTCTCGTTGAATAAACATAAGAAGCCAACCGAATTAGATGGGAGTTATGTAAAAGAAACTGCTCGTACCTCGTACTTGGTTACTTCGGCCTGTACTTCTTTTGATGAAAATAGTTGAGCAACAGACTGTTTCTTACCAGAAACTCTTGACTTTCCCTTGGGAGTTTTCTGTGATTTTTTATTTGTAGTGGAACCTGGTCCAGCTTTTGCTTTTCCTTTGGAAGTATGCTGTGATTTTTTCTTTTTAGACAAGCCTGATCTGATGTTAAAGTTCAGGAAAAATGCTTCTTCTGTGTCTCCTAAACATAGTTTTGCCGCCTCATTGTTTTTACCTTCCACTGAATTCGCTCCCACACGAAGTACAGAGCTCGACTTCGTACTACTATCAACCTCCGATTTTGTTCCAGATCCCCCACTACCGCCCATCGTCACTGAGCACTCTTCTTCTTCAGTTAGCCATCCATGTTCAGAAGGGCTTGAAGTGTAATGGGGAATATGCTTGTCCTCAGCAGAGTTATAGAGGGGAATGTCATCAACCATGTATCTAGATTGCAATATAAAAGCCAGTTTATGCTTAGCACCAAGATTTGCAAATAAAAGTAAAATATAAACAAGCTTGTTACAAAGATAGACCAAACACCGAAAATCTATAATCTCTATAAATGAAACGTACACTTTAACTACAAAGAAAATAAAGAAACAAAATATAGCTCAGTGCACCAAGACCATCCATTCCGTTTACCACTCTTTCTCACCAAATGGCATTAAACAATTCCAAAAATCCTCAATTCTGAACTATTACCAATCCACTAGGGGTTACCTCTCACTATAAATGGCATCCAGAGGATGCCACCCAAAAACCTCTCTCTTCACCACTTAAAACCACGTACCACAGTCTGTACAAGCACCTTCAACATCGCCCCGATTTTCAGCAATTTATCTACTATGAGCTTGCTCTCTAGAGCTTTATCAAAAACAAATTTTCACAATTCCCAATAACCTTTCTTTACATTCTCACCACACATTCTCCTATCTCATTTATATAAATCTCTAGAGAACAAGCTCTATATATTTGAGGCACTTGAACTCTGCCTATGTTTCCTAGTAGCAATTTCTGACCGATGGTAGAGAAGAGTCATGCTAGGTTTTTACGTGAACCTTTCAATACATTTCCCTTAGATATAATCTACAATCAATGCACTGTATTGGACCTGAGGTGTTATAAAAGTAAACTGGGGGCTGTGGTGTAGGTTATCAGTGTGTCCTATAAGAGACATGGCGAATCAAAAACTGGAAATCTGAGAGGCAAAAAATTAGCACAGGTTCCCACAAACTACCGATGATGGTAAATAAAGAGGTTAGCACAAAATACTAAGATTAGAACACGAGCATGCATTTGTACCTTAATTCAGAATAAATGTTGCTTGTATCCTGCAAGAGATATGGTGCATCTCTTGCCAATTCCTGTTTCAGATTTGACCAAGCCTGCCCCTCCTACATATCTACCTTCAACTAATGCTTGGTCACTATTTTAAATCTACACAATCTTAATCCGCTCCATAAAGATTTCTCAGTATAAAGACTCACTGAATTCTTGAACTCCCTGTAATTTAGTTCCCAATAAAACCCAAGCCTTTGGACCTCAACTGGTACTCCATCATTGGGATGATGATACATTAATTTTTAACAAACCCTTAAGTCTTACGAATATACCAACCCATAATAAAAAATAAAAATAAAGAAAGAAAATCAAATTTACTGGAGATTTCTGTAAAACCGTAGCCACAATTAAAGCTAAAATATTCAGAAAATTAACTTTCTTCAACAGCTAAAAAGAAGTGAGATCTTACCTGTCATCACCATCTTCCCACACAAGGCTGTGTTCCTGTGGCAGAACATATGGCAATGAAAAGACATTAAGTGACTCGACCAAACTGTGCAAACAAAAGGTTGTCCATAAAATACAAGGAGAAAAGAAAAGAACTGAAAAAAGGGGAAACAGAGTTTCTTATTATAACTTCTATTTCTAGTTTCAATTGTAGTCTACAGAAAGAAGCATATTTCTAGTCTGTATTACGCGAAGCTTTTACCAAGGGAGGAACAAAAGTTGATACATGATATTTTGATAGAAGCATTGCTTATATGTAAAGTCATTGAACATTCGGAGTTAAGGGGAAAAGATTTTCAAGTTTCATAGACACCCAAACTTTGTCTCTGCATCAGGCAGTTAGCATTTAGCATAAAACAGATCACTTAGTTCTGTAATGGTTTTAGTTTCACAATAATGGCATATGCCATGCAAAACCAAACTTCACTACTTTGAAAAGAAGAATGTCACCTGGAAACAGCGGGATTTTGCACCCAGAAAAAATAAAGAAGAGAACATAGTACCATAACCTCTTGTTAGCATCGGCAACTGCATTAGGCAGTTAGCATTTAGCATAAAACATATATCTCAGTTCTGTCATGGTTTTAGTATCATAAAGGCAAATGACATGCAAAACCAGAATTAACTACTTTGAGAAGAAGAATGTCACCTGGAACCGACGGGACTTTGCACCCAGAAATAAAGAACAGTTAGGAGCTCCACACAAACATCGAACTGCAGTGCCCCCATACCATTCAAAATTATAATCATACGAAAGTTCAGTTCCGGCAGAAATATCTTCCTTGGCAAATATCCCAACCCTTGTTTCCCCTAGCACAACCCACTTTCTGGTCTCACAATTTGGTTGACTGCAAACGTCCCGCAAAATCATGAGTCCCATATCTTTAGCTCATAAATGACAAATGAATGAGAACATTTCAATTTCAATCATCTTTACTGTTCTGGTTGAAGTACCATGAATGATTTATAAATCTTGCTAGGCTTCCTTTGTTTGTCGCATCAATGAAACAATGGGCGTTTAAAGAGATCATGTAAAAATCTTTAAGACCTGTATCACAGGATCCATGGAGTTAAAATAAGTGATTCTCAAAAATGATAAATCGAAAAAATGTAGAGAAGTGATACCCAACCTTGAGCTACATAAGCATGGGATCTCTGGTTTGCTTCTTGTAACGAGATTAATTCTCCGCAATACTCAGTGATAAACTGCCCAGCCTGAATAAGCAGAAATTATTATTTTAAGAGAGAGAGAGAGAGAGCTCAGTAATCATAAAGTCAATTTGACAAGGAAGCTTTATAAGACTATGAACGAAAAATGAGAACTTTGAAGATTTAATAAACTAATACATTCCTTCAATAGTAATTAATACCCTAAATATGGGCTCATGGTCCATATCATAGATAATGTTCAAAATAAATTTTTCTGTATTGTATCATTTATTAAAAAATAAAGAATAAAAAATAAAAAATAAAATAAAATAAAATTTATCCCATCTTTGAACCAGAAGAGAATGCATGAATCAAGTAAAAATAAGAAGATGAGACAGGTTAAAATGGGTTACCTTTATATTCTCATCCGCTAGAAGCCCCCAACCACGTCCTTCAGTTTTAATCTCATCGTTCTTGCATATTCACATTTCTGAAATTTCTGGGAGTATGACACAAACGAAATCCTCAAGATAATTGCACACAAATTAAGAAAATGGTTTAACACAGAATCAGGTAAATCTCCATGTGTGATCCAGAAAATGTGCTTAGCCTCCTTTGAGAAGGAATAAACAATATGTTCTAATTGAAAAGTTATCTAAAAGTTCAACACTGCAGTTTTAACATTTAGCATTTTCAATGTTTGAAAATGATTATGCACAAAAGTTACCAAGTATAGGAGAAAAACAAGAGTTTAGTCAAAACCTAGGTTTTTCCTCTTCCGTCAATCCCTTTTTTTTTGGGGGGGGAGGGGGGGCTACCTCAGTCAGGGTCCAAACATCCAACGGTTTAATATTTAACATTTCTAGAGTTTAAGATTATGAATGAAAATCCCCAAGTAGAGGAGAAAAAACAAGAGTACAACTGAAACCCAGGTCTTCCCTCTTCTTTCCCCTCCCCCTTCCTTTTGGCAGGAGAGGGGCAAGGTTGGCAGACTACCTCTTTACAGAGACCAGGCTTGCATTACTCAGACCATAAAAGACAGGTCCAATCAATGATTGGCATGAATGGTAGACAATAGCTTCTCTAGTGAATAAGAGAGAAGGGAGAAGTATCGACAGAAAAATGTAGAAAAACATATACTAGAGAAAGCTGTAAAATATAATGAAGCAATTGAAGAGATCAATGACAATGGGGAGAAAAAAACAGACGGCTAGAAAACAGAGGAAGAATGTAGATAGGGCAATTAAAAGGTAGGGGTGTAGCAACTTCAAGAAAGATTAGAATATCAGTGAAGAACCTAACATCACAGTAAAATTAAAAACGTCAAACACACAGAGAAAGATAGATGATGGCTCTTTATAGCATAAAAAGGAAAACTTAAATACTAGAGAGTGAACCTAATAACTTCTGTAGATGAAGAGTCAATAGGAAATTCCATTTGCAAAATGATCATGTAGCATAGAAATCTATATTAATGCAGTCTGGGCATGTGGGTGTGTGTTTTAAGTTTCAGATCCAGGTCAAATGAGCAAATAACATGGACAAATGATCACAAGGCTTAAACTGCTTATGTTACATAGACTTCAGTATGGGTGTTTGCTGCAAGTATCTACCGGTGCCAAATTTGCACCTCTTGCATTTAAGATGTGCACTGCATGTGACAACAGTCAACATCAGTGTAGAAAAGCCAATTAATGCGGTCCATATGAAAAAAAAACAAACACAAAATCTCTTAGTGTATGTTTACCTGATTCTTGCAATGTTCCCTGCAAGGGCAGTACCCCACCGTGCATTCTGTGCTGGTAAGCACATTTAGACACCTTTCTCCACATGCACTTTCAGGATTGGTTTCATCATACACGCACTCGCAAATGGCAATGTCATCTGCTTTCAGTTTTTGGCGTCTAGAAACAATGAAGCATTCATCCATCATACAGAGATCACAAAAGCTATTTCATAAATAATCATTAGAGTTGCAGAAATTTATTCAGCAACAGAACTTCCTACTAGAAGCGTTAAAGAATAGGCACAGACATCTAAGAGGGGATTGCTTAATATCAACAAAAGTCACAAAATCAGATCACTGTCCTTTGAGATTGTGCTCCCTTTGGATACACCTCTACATCCTATTCTTCTAGTTAATTCCAAGCAAAGGAATTAACTAAAAGAATGATCTCTCCTTCTGTATGATGCTCCTCAAACTGATATCAAATTTGTTATTCAAAAGGTTACATATGAGAATTCAGATCACTTATATATGACACGGAACAGCATCTTGTTCTCATAATTACACTGATGAACAAACTGCAAACGTCCTTAATAAATAAACAAATGAAAAATGAATCTCATTCTTTTGATGAAAAGTATATTTCGTGAAATACGTTCAAGTAACTAAACCCAGGAAAATATCAATTTCTGTTTCATGTCATAAAACATGAAAATGAGAGAACACACACAAAAACTGAGAGAGCCGCGTGGGGGTGGGATACATCCATTTTGTGATGAGAAAAATGCAAATTAGACAAGTAACCAGGGAAAAGCAAGTGAATGAATCTGTTTACTAATCCAATATGGCAATGAGAACAGCTGTTAGCACATACGCATGGAATAAAGAGGTCTAATGGTGGGTTTTAGTATGAGTATATTGCCCATCATCGGTTCATAAACTCTGGTTTGTAGAATAAAGTCATATATTACAGAAACAAAGTATGAAACCTAGATTGTTCTTTGCATGCCTTCATCCTCTTGGGAATGAATTTTGCATATTTTCCCTCGTTACCTCCATCAAGCTCACAATGTTGTTGGAGTCTGTACGACATCTTAAAATAGTCTTGACTTCTTCAACAATGTTATCACAAACTATTCAACATATATTCACAAAATCTCTAACTTCTGTTTCTACATGAATATGTCGCAAAGTGCCAGTCAACAGTTTATAAACTGGAGAGAGAAGACCCCTTTTGATAAAAATCAAGCATAAAACCTTGGGAGAAAAACTATTTCTAAGAACAAATAATGGAAGATGGCTTGGACATGTAAGTCTCGTACAATAAGAGATCCCCAGTAAAGAAAATAAAGGAAGATTGCGTACTTTAGCCCTAGAAAATCATTTTGAGAAATTTGTATAAATGGGGCTACTCCTTTGGGTAGTTGAACCTTCAAAATAATAAACATCATGTGACTTGAGAAGTATTAAGGCAAAATAATAAAATTTGAAATGATAAGGCAAAATATTCATCCTGAAAATGATGACTCCAAGTCACAGAGGGCAGAAAATATTAAAGCTTGCAACATTGTAAGTTGTACCAAACAAATTGCACTAACGAAAGCATTCATAATGTCAATTGAAAAACAAGTAAGATATGTCTCAAATAAATACAAAACTTCATAATTTCTTGATGCAAGATAGCACATACACAAGTGTGAAAACATGAAATTCACAAACAGCCTTCTAGTTCCTCTTGAACCATCCAGGGATAGTAAAAAAATATGCATCAAACGCATGTCTATCCAAGCAAAATATAAGAATTACTGACTTATTTAGTCATGCAGAGAACCAAAAACTGAGACATAACTAGAAACACTCACATAAGTCCCTCCCTTCAGATGTCTCAGGTAATCTTATTTATACAGCGAAAAAGAAACATAGTCTATAAGAAAGTCCGAAATTGCCATGAAAGATGTGAGGATTTAAAATATGATTACAAAAAAAAATTATGATAAGCAAAATCTGGATCAAAGAGAAAACTAAAATAAGCCAAAATAAGTAAAAGCGAACAACCAAGATATGCAAAACCTTAATCAAAGGAAAACATCTAAAACAACTGTAAAATACTAAAAGCACAAGTACTATAATAATCCCTAACTTGCAAATTAGGAAGCACCATATAGGTTTTGGATCTTATTCAAAAATTATGATAAGCAAAATCTAGATCAAATAGAAAACTAAAATAAGCCAAAATAAGTAAAAGGGAACAACAAAAATATGCAAAACATAATAAAAGGAAAACATTTACAACTACCATAAATACTAAAACCATAAAACTACTATAATAATCCCTAATTTTCATAATTAGGAAGCATCATATGGGTCTGCAAGTGAAAAGTCACAATGGATGAATGTCAGAAATGAACTAAACAAGCCTTTTGGATGTGGATCTGGCTTCGACGTGACATTTTTGAAGAGGAAGACATATTGATTTTTCTCCCCTTCTTCCTCGAATTCTTTTTATGCATCTCTTCCCCTCTCACGTATGCAAGACAAGAGATCTTGATTCACAGGAATGTAACTGAATCAATAATCAGAAGCAAAGAAGGTAGTAGACAACAGAGCAAGAGAAGGGAAAGAGGAGAGAGAGACTGATGAAAACAAGGGAGACTAAGAGAAGGAAAAGAGCAGGGAGAGATCGATGAAAACGAGGGAGACTAAGAGAAGGAAATGAGAATAGAGACAAAAGGAAACGGAGCAGATTTTCATCAATAAAATGCCTATAGATTCAATATCAACTGAAATTAGGTTGCAATCGGATATTGTAGAGAAAGGCTAAATTTTATTCATCAAAAGAACATCAAGGTAAGTTAGATAACGGACGTAAAATTTCAAAGATGGTATAGGCATTCCTTAGGAAATTTTCTATTTCTATGGTAATTTAGTTAACAACTTGCTCTTAGTATGGGCATTCCTAGAAATGATCTCCCGCCAGACGTCTGGCAGAAGTTATACCACCACACGCCTATCACGTGGAAGATCATTAGGAACCCACGTGTGAGTTCCACCACATGTGGGGTTCTACTTACAAGTGGATTCCTAATGATCTCCCGCCACATAAGCGCCTGGCGGCATAATTCAGACAAAGATTGAGACTGTAGGCATTTGTTAGAAAATTTCATCCATCAAAAATGCAAGTTTCCAATTTAGAAAGAAGGTACTTAATAATTTTCATATCTTTATTTGTTATTTTCCCTTTCCATAGGAGGATGTTCTTGCAGGGAGGATCCAGCAATTTGATCTGCATCTTACAAGACAAATCTGCACATACTTCACCAAAATCAGAAATATATTTACTCAAACCCAACCCCACACCCCTCCCCGCCCCCAAAAAAAAAAAAAAACCGAGGAGGGGGAAGGAAGCTACATAAAAATTCATCAAGATGGAAAGGACAAATAGGTAGAAGTTGGACATAACCCTTAGATAAATAATCAATTCTGTGAAATAAAACTTTAATTACGGTGCCAATAAATCATACATATAATTCATACATAACACAATAGACAAGGTCATCATGAAACACTAATCCTCAAGCAAATCCAAACTAAAAAATTATGCTTACATCGGAAATTTGGCAAAGCACAAGCAAATTATATATTAGCATATCAAATCAAAGATCATTTAATCATGGTCCATCACGTTTTATCGGGAGAAAATGACAATTGCATATGCTCCATGCTGTCAGATAAGATATTAAGCATGAGTCTGAAGAAGCCCAAATGAATAAAAGAATTGGGCTTGAGTTTGTTAAATTTTGAAACTGTATTAGTATATGAGTGGGTAACCCAAAAATTACTAACTAAACTTGATTCTTCAGTATAAAAACCAAATTGCCTATATGCAATTTTGTGAAAACGTCATGATGGTTATGGATCCTATTATTCTGCTTGCACATAAAGTCTTTTCAGTGGTTTCACCAAGCACATAAATCCCTAGTAAGAACATTGTTCCGTGTGATAAATGCATTACAAAAACCAGAAATAGTTTCTGACTCTTTAAACCGTCATATTTCCATTAAAAAACAGAATTAATTAAATATCTTCATATTCAAACTCTTTTTAGCTCCAGACAAACATAGTTATCATTTATCAACACCATTAACTAGGAATTCCAAGAATAACCTAACCTCGAGGCCAATGTCTTCAGAAACAATTGTTATTGGGAAAAACCGAAGGATACCTGGAACATGAAAGACTAGTTCAAATACTACATGCAAGAATGATAAGCATGTAAATTTGTGACAAATAAGGCATTTTCTCAATGAATCCTTCAGATTTCTTTGCTTCATTAGCAGTAATGAAGACTATTATGCTTTATACGGCCTCACCAGCTTGAATAATTCATAACTAGGACAAAAAACAGAATCATCTATGTTCTCTTATACACGGGGTTGTATTGGTGGGAATGGAAGGTGTTTGGATTTGTGTCTCCTTATCTTGATCTCATCCCATGGCACAAAAAGTTGTATTTATCAGAAAGAAAGCTTTTACGTAAATACCTGTTATGATTTGGTCATTTCTTATACATTCACTAGTTTGACATCTTGGAAAGCCAACATGCAATCAATCAGTAACCTTTACAATTACAAAGTAAAAGTTAACAACCAAGTAGAATCAGAACAAGTTAGAGTGATCAGTATGCGAAACTTGTTAAAAGTTAGGAGACCACATGTATCTGATTGACACTATACAGTCACAGAGTCACTTCTGAACAATGAATTCAAATAATGATCCTAACCAGTGATAAAAAAAGAAAAAAAATTCTCAGTGCACGCAAAAAGGAAACTGAAATTCAGCATCAATTTCTTAAGGATCTTAATTAAACGAGGGACACATTTGTACCTTGTATATCAAGACGAATATTTTTTGACGGTGCTGGGTTTTCGGCAGACGTCGGCGTTACGGTAGCGGTGGCCGTTAGAGATGGTTGTGACAACAGTTAAGTGTCTACTTCTCGAGGAATTTTCTCCCGCCCGCCGGCGGACATGCCCGCCCCTCACAGAGGGTGGTTCCCCTCCCTCTCGCAACGGGGCAAACCAGCCGGGGGACAGGAGAAAATTTTCATGTTCTCTTCTTTGCCGAAAAAGTCGCTAATCAAGGGAGAAAACGATCGTTTGGTATTTCCAGTTTTCTGTTTCCTCGGTTGGGTAAATTTCACAAAAGCTCCCCAAACTTTTCACTTAGAATCGTCTGGCTCCTTAATCTCTTTTTTAGTGCGCTGGATCCTCATCTTTTAATAAATATACACAAAAAGTCCCTACTAACGGAATCCATCTAAAATTCTGTTAAACTATTGACCAAATTACCTTTATACCCTTATATTATTTAAATTAAAAAAAAAGAATTTAAAAATTAAAAAAAAAAGGAAAACAAAAGAAGCTTGGGATGTGGGTGTGGGGGGTGTGTGTGTGGGGGAGGGGGAAGCTGCCGGAAATAGCAGCCTCCCTCCCATTTTTCTGCCGTTTTCGACAGCTTTTTCAGCTGTCAGAATCTGTAGAAAATGGGGGGAGACTCTCCCTTCACTGCCATTTCCAGCTACCGAAAATGGCAGTGAAGGGGGGAGTCTCCCCCCTTTTTTCTGCCGGAAACTGCAACTTCCTCCCTCCTCCCAAGCTTTTTTTTTTTCCTTTTTTTTAAATTTTTAAATTCTTTTTTTTTTTAATTTTAATGATATAAGGGTATAAAGGTAATTTGGTCAATACTTAAATGGAATTTTAGATAGATTCCGTTAGTATGGACCTTTTGTGTATATTTATGAAAAATTGAGAATCTAACGCGTTAAAAAAATTAGAGATCTAAACAATTCTAAGTGTAAAGATTGGAGACTTTTTGTGAAATTTACCCTTCTCGTTTTGCATTCCCCACCCCACCCCACCAAACCAACAAAACCCAGAGATACAAAATGAGGAAATCGTCTGCTAATGATAAAAATGGTCAAATAGTCAAATGGAATCCTTGTGGGTTTCTTTCTTTCATGTTCCATGTTTATTGACAAATTTTCTCTCATTTCATTTCATAATTTTAATTTTAATAGTATTTACAAACTGATATATTTTGCTAGAATTATTATTATTATTATCATACACCCTCTATCTCACAAAAATAATTCAATAGTTACTTTTACACATATTAAAAAAATCATGTTTAATATAATTAAAATAGTAAATTTTACATTTATTTTTCATATATATACACGTCTTATTAATTGTTTAAAAATACTTTTAATATATAAGTAGTTAATTTTAACTAATAATAAGTACATTAACTAAAGGTATATATCACTATCATCACTACTATATAAAAGGTGGAATCTTTAAAAAACATTCAGATTCCACCTTTGCTCCTATATTTTTTCTTTAATTCTCATGTTGTCTATTACTTTTATTTCACTACCATTAATTCACTACATTATTACCTTTAGCATTATCATTAAAGTCATCAAATCAAACTAATATTATTTTCTTCCTAATGTTTATCATTTGACATCACTAAAGTCATCCAATCAAAATTAATATTCTCGGAATTTCAAATTTCAAACTCAAATACATTCAAACTAATATTTTATATATTGCATATGCTACAATTTACATTAATGCTCAAATATATAATTTTGGTTAATTTTTTTTTAATTTAAGTGAAAAATGAACCAGAACTAATTTATTTTTGTATTTTTTTCATCATTAAAACTTTAAAAAAAAAACTATGCATTACATGTATCTAATTTATTTTTGTATTTTTTTAATCATTAAAAGTTCTAAAAAAAAAAACTATGCATTACATTTATTATTATTTGCAATCAATCATTATATGTATATTTGATTTCATTCAAATTTTGTAACCAAGACAAATGAATGTAATTATAAAACATTTATTATATTTAATTTAATTTAATACTATTAAAAAGTTCATAATTTACATGCGGTTATACTACAATATCAACCTTCACATCTCATCTTTTCATGCATGCTTCATGTAAGTTTTATCTCTTTATGCAACTATGTGACAGAAGTATGTCTTTTCGACTTAAGATTCATGATAAAGAAGATTGCATAGTGAAATGAGGAGACATATACTTTTATAGTTGAATCTTGATTTATGTTTTAATATGTAAAATTCATTAACAGAGTTGGTAAAATATTAATTTATTTTCTATTTTTCTAATATTGATTTACGTTTGTATTTTTTAATATCGATTATTTTTTTTTTTTTGGTTCTTTTTTTTTTTACTTTCACATAATTAATTTGGAAATTAAAATTTTTATTTAAAATGATTTTAAACCTAGCTAACTAATGAATTACCTATTAGAATATTACAAGTTGCGTTATTTTACAAATCTATTTAATATGTTTCACTTGCTACAATGTAGATTAATACTCTCTTCATTTCTTTTATTTATTTGCTTTATTGTTCTTTTTTGGCTTTCACATTGTTTGGAAATTTAATTTAAATTTTTTATTAAAAATAATTTTAAACCTAGCTAACTAATAGGTTAGCTATTAAAATTTTACTGGTTGTGTAATTTTACAAATCTGTTTAATATGTTTCACATGCTACAATTTATATTACTGCTCAAATATATGATTTTGATTAAAATTTCTTAATTTATATGAAATGAGCTAGAACTAATTTATTTTTGTATTTTTTTAATCATTAAAACATGGAAAAAACCAACTAATCATTCCATGTATTATTATTTTTTTTGCTATCAATCATTATACATTATATTTGATTACATTCTAGTTCCATAATCAAGGCAAAGAATGTTATAAAACAATTATCATATTTAATTTAATTTAATAATATTAAATACCCACCATATCAACCTTCACATCTCATATACTTCATACACTATAAATTGATGATCAAAATCCAAATAAATCCAAGAATATTGAAACACAAATCCAACTTATACTTTTCCTTCAATTCAATCAAACCTTAGTTTCAATCCATTATCTAGAAAAATGGCTTTGTCGCATAAAAGGAAGAGCATTATATGTTAATAAAAGAATTGAGTGCACTTGATCAATAATAGAGCATCAAAGTTTCTGTCCTTCGTAAAAGTTGCATTGAAAACTATAAGGATGCAAACGATCCCGTGCAAGTTCAAAAATTGATTTTAATGGATGAAGAGGTAATATTTTTAGTTGTTTATATTTTGAATCACTATACTATTATCTTCGTAATTCTTTTTCATACTAACTCATTTCTTTTTATACCTTTGTGGCTAACAAAATCCACACAAACTGGTGTTGAAAAAGAATTGTCAAATTATGCTCCTAAAAAACCTGGATCCCTCCAAGAGACTTTGCAATGGAACAAGAATGATATGTCGTGATTTTGGAACAAATGTCATTCATGCAAAAATAACCTTCCGGTAACGTGCTGGGAAACAAGTTTTTCTTCCCCGAACCCCACTAAGTCTTGCACACGATGAAAGCCACACATTCAAATTTAAGAGAAAACAATTTCCAATACGACTTTGCTTTGCAATGAGTATCAACAAGGTAAAAAGACAAACTGTACCACAGGTTGGAATTTATCTTCCAGAGCATGTCTTTTCACATAGACAACTATATGTTGCGCAGAGTATGTCTTTTCACATAGACAACTATATGTTGCGCTTTCACGTGAAGTTTCAATACAAACTATAAAAGTGTTGGTCAAATCAGATAACAAAAGCAAAAAAAATATAATGTTGACAAAAAATAATATATATAGGAGTGTTTTCATAATAAAATTTTCTTACGATCAAATATATTTATCGTAACATACAACGTGCAACGCACGTTCCGATGACTAGTGAAATGAAAAATTAAAGACATGTTCAATATGATACGTAGAGTGAGCATCTTTTTTTAACAGACAAAATAGTACAGGACTATCTTTGTGGGACGACGGGGAGAGCTCTTTTAAAAGATCAAACTAATAATATATACAAAAAGCATACAAAAAGCCTGACGATCTAGGTACAAAAATACAATTATGAAAACATAAACAAAGTTTCCTTTCAGTAATTCTTCAGTAAACTGTCAATGATACTCCCAACTTCTATTTTCCGATATTTAACTCGATAATCTGTTAATACATTGTCTTCTATCATTTTAAATTATACACCTACATAACATAATTTCAGTACTAAAAAAGACGTCTAGTTTACAAAGTTCAAAACGATCATCACCAATCACCCATCTAGTTAAGCTAGTCTCTGGCAGTCTCCTCCAACCACTGAAGGCTTGCCCTGTAACATTCTTCAGGGACACAAGGAAGAAATGTAACCCATCAATTACTTCTTTCCATCTGGCAGTCTCCTCCAACCACTGAAGGCTTTGCTTCATTTCCAGCTTGCTTTGGAGGGCACATGACATTCTTGATGATGGAGAAGTGAAAATTGAAGTCTGCTTTATACTTGGCACAGGTTGCGTGTATCCACTTCTCCGCAACACTGGTAGGTACACTGTCCTGACTGTCGCCCTCATGTTTTTCGATAGCAGGACGTATTTCATCGTACACAGAGTTGAGTTCGGCATTGACTTTATTTTTTATTTCCTGCACAAGTACAAAATTCAACAAGTATTAAAGAACTGCGAAGATGATTCTAAATTAGTAGCACAACACTGGATAATTCTGGGGCACCTGAAGATTATTAAACACCAGATAAATAAGTTATGAGTCGAAGATAGAAACTGCATAACTAATAAAATGTGTTTCAGTTGGATTTATATGTTGCAGTCCAGAATCTCAAGAGCATTTCTGGCAGAAAGAATTAACACACGGAACACTCTGTTGGAATCAAGACCGGTAAAGCGACAGAATAACGTCAGAATCAAGACCAGTGAAGCAACAAAACAACTTGTAGGCAAGACAATTTCAAATCGATCTTTCAGACTAAATCACCATGAGAAACAACTCACATATTATTAGGAGGAATAGAATAGCAGCATAAACCCAAAATGTCTGCTATGCTCCATTTACAAACCATCACTTAGTTAGATCGGAAGAGCGTCGTGAAAGTAAAATTAGATCAGTGGAATCCTTGCACCAAATTCGAGAGTAAAACTGTGTATTAAAAGGTATGTGAACACCACAAGACTCGTAATTTCAATCAGAAATGCACACACAAAAATTTCGAAGTAAGGGTGACTGTTACCCTCACTGGAATCGTATATCTGAAGTAAAGAATAGACCAAGTAAGCATGCGTCATTTCACCAAAAAAACGCAGAAAAGCGCTTTTACCTCGTATTTTCTTATTTCGGCCTGTACTTGTTTCAACGCAAATAGTTCAGCAACAGGTTTGGAGCTGACTTGCTTTCTACCAAAAGCTTTTGCTATTCCCTTGGGAGTATGCTGTGATTTTCTATTTGAAGTTGACCCTGGTCCAATGTTAAACTTTCTACTCGCAATGCGAGATAGCATTGCAGTAGTTTCTGTTAAGGTTTTTGCTTCCTTGCTGCTTTCAGTCTTCAATAAATTTGCTGCCACACCTTCCATGGGAACCACATAACTACTATCAGACTCCAATTTAAGTTCGGACCTCTTGCTACCACCAACAACCATGGAGTACTCATCTTCTTCACCAGCTACTGATTCATGTTCAGATTGGCTTGAAGCAAAAGAAGAAAATAGTTCATCTTCAGCAGAATCATAAAGGGGAATTTTTTCAACCGTATATCTGCAATGCAAAAGCCAGTTTAAGTTTAGGATCCCAAGAATGAACAAAGAAAAGACAAGTTTCATATTTCCAAACAAAAGTTTTTTAGAAGCATGTAATTAAACATGAACAAAGAAATCACAAGTTTCATATTTCCAAACAAAAGTTTTTTAGAAGCATGTAATTAAACAAACACATGAAATCTATAAGTAATGACCAGGAGTAAGGGAGAAAAAGGAAATAAAAAAGATCTAAAACATCAGCCGGAAAGCAAAAAAAAGAGGCTCTCACCTTCCAATTTAACAACGCTGTCCTCACAATTCCTCCCTCTCATCTTTTTTAACCCATTCTCTCACCTCTTCCCACCACCGCAATTAAGTGATCCAGATACTTTCATTCTAATGTCTTATAATCCATTAGGAATAACCACTCTATGAATAGTATTCAAAGGTGGCCATCCAAGCTACATGATCCCTAAAAGCTCCAACCTAGGTTTTGAGCTTTTTTTTCTCCCACATCTTTTAATGATCTAATACTCCACCTATGTTTTCTTATCGCCAGTTCTAACCAATGAAAAAAGGTGGTTGTCGAACCTTGATAGCCGGATAAAATTTCTTCACATGCGTGCATTGCACTTCTACTGAGAGCTTTCTATTAGGGAATGCATTGCATTGGCAGTAGAGTTGAGTAAATAATGGGCACGGGTTATCTAAGGGTGTCTACAGAGATGATTTTTTAAGGATCAATGCGTTCCCACATTCTCCTAAAAATACTTATCATATTTCCCCACACTGCTTTTCACAAAAACAATTTGGGGGGGGGGGGCATAGATATACACACACACACACACACACAACCATACACCCAACATGATGCTAGCTGAGTTTAGAAATGAGAAACCCAAAATGGCTAGAAAGAGTTAGTACGAAATGACAGGATTAGGACATAGGCACAGAATTCAAGAAACTGTATACCAAATACTGGAACAAATAAATGGAATGGAAATGATAAGAGTCAATAAACTTTACACAATCTTTTGTATACAAATACAGGACAAGGTTGTTTCCTGTTACTGGCACAACAGTTGTGGTTAAATGTCGTGATGCCCTGTGTCCAAAATTTAAAATTTAAATTGGTTGATAAATGGAAGTGATATTTAATTGGTTACCAAATGTATACTTGTTATTAATGAAAATGTAGTTCAAAAAGGCCCTCTCAACTAATAAATTCTAGATGCAGGCAGCTGTTTACTAATGGGGATTTTATTATTTCTCCGAAGGTTATAAGCAGAGTTACTCCTAACATGAAAAGCTACACGAGAATGGTAAAATGTTGCATGCAGGTAATATACAGGGAAATTCAAGCATAAATTCTAAAGAACGACAAACAGATGCATACAGAGATGGTAACTTGATACAAAATGGAGTCACTGATTGAATCCAGGACCTAGAAAAGGTATATAAGACTCTAAAGGCAAGTTCCACAAGCAGCACTTACCCGAAGTAGACACTAAGAAATACAAGATTTGACTTTTTTTCCCTTTAATACTATCAAATGCTCTGCAAATCTACCTTTCCAAACAAGACGTATGTGTATACCCCCAGATGATAAGGGAATGTAGTGATACGATGATAAACTTCAAATGACATAAGGCTCAAAGTAGACCCTGTGTAGAGTTCCCAAATATAAAGATGGGGAAGCTTTCTAGAAAACCCGAGACAACCTCCCAAAATAACATGGAACAAGGAGTAAGTTGCTTAGAAGACATCTCAACAAGAGCAAGAGAGAGACAGAGAGAGAACGAGGCAGTATGAAAATGGAAGTACAAAACTGCAAACGAAAAGAATTCCCTTTTTATTCCTGACACGACAAGCAATACTTCCGTAGTGCAATTATATACCAACTACATAACATGGTAAAAGAGTCTTATATATAATAAAATATTTATTAGAAGACCCTGGAAAAAGATTACGAATATGGATATCTAAATACTAAAATAAATAAATAATCAGTAAATAGTAAATACTAAAATAATCAATTTGACTCTAAAGACTAAAATCATCAAGAAATATAGTGGCACTGATGGAAAGTGATTAAAGAGAGATCACAACTTAAGATGGTTAGGGCATGTCACATATGATGTCAAAGTAAATAGAGGAAGACAATGACTAAATTTATTCGCTTCTTAAGAACAACAGAGACGTGAAAGTCTACCTGTCGTCCCCATCTTCCCAAGATCGGAAGAGCGTCGTGTAGGCACAAGATACGGCAACGAAAGTCGTTAAGGGACTAAAACAAACTCAGATAGGCCATGATTTAACCATAAAGGAAAGACGAAGAAATGAATTGAAATGAAAGGAAAATCACTAAATAGATGCCAGTCTAAAGATAGGTATGTCAAAGTAGGAGGTGGAAAAGAAGATTACTTCATATAATGCAAATCAAACTACAATTTAATATGTTAACTTAATTACACAAGCCTCATTCCAGCAAGCATTAAAGATGATAAGGGGCTCTACTTTGATAGAACCATGGCTTATAGCTTTTGGGTTTTGAAAAAATCATCACTCTTCCATGAAGGAACTTAAGGTTCTTAGTTAAGTTCAAGATATTCAAGACAAGTGAACAATTGAATCATCTGGCCGGATATAAGAGACATGATGAAAACGAACATGCAGTTAAGGTGAATCTCCAATAACTGTCTAAAAGAGGAACATGAAAGATCCTTTTTAAGATACATAAAACTAAAATCTTCAACGGGGTAGGAGGGATTGGAAGCATGTGATCATAAACAACCAACAAAAATATACTGCAATACTGTTAGGAGCTGGAACCACATCTAGCAACTAGATAAAACAAAATCTGTAGGTTCTTTCTTGGATGTAGTTCCATTATAATAAAGCATGTAGTATTCAGGACTGGAAAGAACCACGTCAGAAAGTAGACAATCACCTGGAAACCATGAGACTTTGCACCGAGGAATAAAGAACAGTTAGCAGCCCCACAAAGACAGCGAACTGTGGCACCACCATACCATTCAAAATTATAGTCATATGCCAGTTCTGTTCCAACAGAAATATCTTTCGTTGCAAATATGCCAACCCTTGTTTCCCCCAGCACAGTCCACTTTCTAGTCTCACAATTTGGTTGACTGCACAATCCGGCAAAATCATGAGACCATATGTTTCCTTCAAATACTTCAGATCCATGTAATTAAATGCTTTAGCACATCTCAATTTCAATAATCTTTACAATTCCATGACTTACCATGAATGATTTATAAATCTTGCCAGACTTCCTTTCTTTGTAGCGTCGATAAAGCAATTGGCATTTAGAGAAATTATGTATGCATCTTTAAGACCTGCATAACATAATCCGTGGAGGCATAAGTGATACACAGCAACAAAAGATTGGATAGAAAAGCAATACTCAACCTAGAGCTTCATAGGTTTGGGACCGTTTCTCTGCTTCTTCTGATGAAATTACTTCTCCACAATATTCAATGATGAACTGGCCAGCCTGTAAAAGAAAAAAACAGAAAATTCTGGGTGAACACAAATTGAATTCATCAAAGGAGCTTTATAAGATGCCTCCAAATTGAGAGCTTCAAAGCTTTCAC
Source organism: Nyctanthes arbor-tristis (assembly GCA_963692815.1). Lineage (NCBI taxonomy): Eukaryota > Viridiplantae > Streptophyta > Magnoliopsida > Lamiales > Oleaceae > Nyctanthes > Nyctanthes arbor-tristis. Next base: position 152,152 of record CAVNYN010213242.1, read on the forward strand.
AAACTAAGAGATATTATCATAACCATAATACACTAACCATAGTTGAGGGCTTGTGCAATTATAGAGCACCAAAAGTGGTAAATAGAAAGAAAAGAGAAAGATGTTTATGCCATTCTTAAGCAAGATAACACATGTACCAAGTATACATAAATATATGAGACAGCTTCAAATAGATTACCTTTATATTCTCGTCGGCAAGAAGCCCCCAACCACGTCCTTCAGTCTTAAACAACTTCGTTCTTGCATATTCACATTTCTGAAATTTCTGTAAATGGTGAACAATCAGAAGTCGTATCTTCCATATTTCTTTTTTTTAAAGGAAAAAAATGCCAAAAGGAGTTAATTTAGCCCGGGCTATATTCTATGTCAAGTGATTACAGTATGATGTACCTACCCCTGCCCTGCTGCTGCCCCCATCCCCATCTTTTTCCCCTTCCTTTACGAAGCGAAAAACCGTACTAGTAGTGGTGGTAGTGATAGCGGTAGTAGTTGTAGTGTTAGTGGTGGTGGTGGTGGTGGTGGTGGTGGAGGTGTTGGTGGTTGTGGTAGCAGCAGTGGTAGTATTGGTGGTGGTGGTGGTGGCAGAAGTTGTAGTAGGAGTACCAGTAGGAGGAGGAGGAAATTACTCCAGCAAAAAGTAGTAATATGCTCAGACACATGAGGTTAGAATTTTATCAGCATCAAAGAGATAACAGTTTTGAAAAATGTGGAGCCTGTAGCTAAAAACTTCAGCAGCAAAGTCTGCACAGATAGCAATGATTTACATTGTTTTCAACTAAAGATAATCTATGGTTACACTTATCATTTTACCTCTTAAGGCATTCCAAACCAGTTAATGTGCATGTCATAAGCATCCAAAAAAGCAGTAAATATGCATAGTTAGGTTCACCTGATTCCTGCAGTATTGCCTGCAAGGGCAGTAGCCATCTGTGCACTCTGTGCTGGTCAATACATTCAAACACCTTTCTCCACATGCGCTGTCAGGATTAGTTTCGTCATAAACACACTCACAAATGGCAATGTCCTCCTCTTTCAGTTTTTTGCGTCTAAAATTACAATGAAAGAACCATCCATTCATTAGAGACTAGAGTTGATGAAAGCTAGCCCACTATATAGCCAATTCAGTCACAGAAATTGCTTCAGCGAAATAAACTCAAACAGAGCTTGCAAGTATGAAATCAAATACCTAAAAGGCAATGGCTCAAAAATCTATTCTTAAAAGATATCACTCGTATCATCTTTTAAGAATAGATTTAATTCCCATTTGCCTTTACACGCCACTAGCAAGGAAATGACTAAAGGAATGATCTGCTCTTCCCTAATTTCACAAATATATCAAATTTGTTTATCCTGAAAGATGCTTATGATAACAGCTGTTACAAATAGTTCTTACTATGAAATGGAGTAGCATAGAGTGCTTATAAATTATAATGATTACACTAAGAGCTTGTTCTTGGGAGCTTTATAAAAATTTTGATTTATGAAAGTTGATTTATTTTGGAGAATATGTGGTGGGGATGTAATAAAAGGTTAGTGGGAAGTGTGAAAATTTGTTTTGTGGAGAAATATGTGGTTGATATCAAAACTGATTTACATAAAGGTCCATAAAGCTCCATAGAACAAGCTCTAATATACTATCCTTGAAAATAAGCAAATGAGTTAATATAAAAGAAAGGCAAGTTAACAATAGTGTCATTCTCGTATTGGAAGAATATATTTCTTGAATATGTCCAAGCCTAATCAAAGCAAAATACAAATTTCTGCTTCATTTCCGGAAAAGATGAAGAATACACCAAAGCAACTAAGAAAGAGACCTAGTGGTGATAAAACTATTTTACAATAACAAGGCAGCAAAACTAGAGAAGAAACATGGGACCAGAGGAAGCAAATGGGAAAGCACTTAATATATACAAAAATGATATTATTAAAAGACCTTATTAATTGTACAGGAAAAAAATGAATAAAAAGCAAAGTTGCAAAGCAGTGGCTTTCAGTATATATTATGTGAAATGTGAAATCAAAAGGCACATTGGCTAATTAATTCATGCAACTTTTCATATACAACTGCACGCAAGAACCACTATCTGACCATATTATACAAGAAATATGGACGTTATTACCGGGTAGAGAATCAAAAGAGGCATGAGAGCATGTTCGCCCATTATATTTTCATACAAAAGACAGCTACTATGATTCATATTCTCTATTAATTCTTCAAGTTAGCAAACTTTTTTTATTTCTCATGTTATAATTTTTTGAGCTTTCTAGTTAAATTTCCAGTAAGCGAGTTCCAAAATATGACACAGGTATCATATAAATTTTCCATTTTATGTGAAAAAGGGCTGATTATTACTTCACAAAATAAATTTTCCAGTAAACCATATTATTTATAAGTATATCAGATATAAAATGTACTTCACAATTCTCTTTTTCCTCCCGGTATAATTACATTTCCGTATCTTCCCTTGCCTTTTCACAAGATCACTAAGCCCAAATGGAGGAGGATAATACGGACATAACCATTACTGAGAAACATCCTAAAAAAGGAAAATAAAGGATGATTGCTTACCTTAAGCCAAAAAGTTCATTATGAGAAATATGCATAAATGGTGGTACTCCTTCCAGCAGCTGCTCCTTCAAGGCAATAAGAATAAAATATGACTTTCAAGTTAAGTGAAAACAATATCAATTATCAAGGCTTTAAAAAAAAAAAAAAACACATTAAAAAATATATATTGCCCCCACCCCCCACCCCAAAAAAAAAAAAAAAAACACACACACACACGCACAAATGTAATTAAAAATTAAATCTCAAAAGTAAAAAAATAACAGTTTCTGATAAGACAGATCTTCAAGCTTAAGAATTCAATGATAAGAACTGGACAAGCCTCTAAGAGACTGATCTGACTTTGATTTGGCCTTCTGCAAGATGCATTTTTGTACATCATTCTCTTGTCTACGTTGAACTCTACTCCATATTTCTGCCTAGGATGATAACTAAAAGAAGAAATGAGAACGAAGAGGGATAAGAAACCACTCCTCGAAAGAGAAGCAAGTTAGGTAATCAGGCAAAATGAAAGGAAGGCCCCTGTCATTAGTGAACTTTTTTGGGTTCAAATAGGTTATGTTATTTTAACTTTGCCAGGAAATACGACGTTCAATTTTTTACTTTTTCAAGATCCCAAAAATTAAAATGTCATCATTACTAGTCAAAGTCCAAAAAAGACTTTACTCACAATAATTCTTTCCTTTTTTTTTTTTTTTAATAACGGGCAAAGGACAGTAGATTTTAAAATAAAAGGCAAAGAAAAGAGTACCATAATGCATACCATACTGGGATTTTCTTTGACAGTTATCTTATTTAACCCCGTCAGAATCTGTCAATTTGAAAATAACAAAATAAATAAACGAGTGATCTTCTAATCAAGTAAAAACTTATGGTGCTAATAATATCACACAATCCAATTCAACAAAGTTTTTAAGTCATTAACCTACCAAAATGTTTGGCCATATGGATCCTCTTGTTCCGGCGTGCACCAAGACTCAAATTACATGTAGTAAATAGCTCCATCCATATGATTAACAAATTGGGGTTTCCACCTACCAAGTTCAATTCTATTACTCCCTCCGTCCCACAAAGATACTCCAATATACTATTTTCGTCCGTCCCAAAAAGATAGTTCACTTACCATATTGAGTATGTCTTTAATTTTTCATTTTCATATATACCTCTAATTAATGTCTTTGTTATTACTTCTCATCAACTAACTATAAATTGAAAGTATTTTCAAACAATTAATGAGACATAAGGGTATATATGCAAAATACAACTAATGTTTTAACTATATCAACTATCATTCCTTAATTTATGTGAAAATAACTAGTGGACTGCCTCTGTGGGACGGAGGGAGTATTACTCTTAAGAGTCATAAATTTGATTTCAAAATTTATTCTTTTAGCATTCTGAACTATCATCACGCATTCTCATTGTGACTAACGTGCAAATTGCAAAAGCTAGCCAACAATGAAGACGGCACAGGCCAGCATTAAACAATGGCTACGCGAGATATGAGATTTTCAAGCTACCGAACAGTCTCACTCTCACAGATTCGTACTTTCATAAGTTCTTTCTTCCCTCTTCTATGATCCACTCCTGATCCTAAAGAAAAGATAGAACGCCGATAAAGGTCTAGGGGGCGTAGTAGCCCCGGTTGGACTTTGTGATTTCACTTGAGTGTCAGCCAGTGTTAAAGGCAATGATAAAACCATTAACAACCAGAATTTCCAAAGTTTGATCAGATTCCGATAGAAAATCGCCGTGGAGTGGTGGGGGTACAGAAAGAAAAGAAAAATAAATTCCCATGAGCTAAAAGATGAAAATGGCCATCAATCTATTCCCCATAATTAACATTACCTTCCAAGTTTGATGATTAAGGGCAAGTAGAAATCACTTCAAGACGGTACCAATGGGTGATAGATAGGGAGTAACCCTTAAAATCGTTCCCCTGCTTCCTAAACCCTAGACTTTTTTCCCATTTTGTGCTCAATCCAAGGGAGGAAACGGTGCGCCAGAATGCTTTGCAGTCTCACACTTCTTTTTTGGCATTTTTAGGGAAATCTTGCTTCCGTCCCGCAAGGACCGTAAATATTTTCACGCAAATTAAAAAGCAGATAATGTAATTTGTACATTAGAGATTGTTTGGTCCTATTTATTTGAGGAATTTATAATGAGGAGAGAGGTAGAATATGTATTGAAATTGTAAAAAGATATGAAATGTGTGGTTATAATTAAACAGTTGTTAAATTAAATGTCAAATTAATAGTAGGTAAATTTATAAATTGAGAAAATAAAAGAAATCAAACAAGCTCTTAATTTTACACATATTTTTCTATTTAGACTTGAACAAGAGACCTCGCAGAGTCCAACCAATTGGGAGAGAATCAATTAAAAATGATCTCCTCTCACCCGTCTGGCGAGCTATCCTGCCAGACGGGTGACATAGAGACAGCCCCCCATGTAGGTGGGTGGCGGGCTATCCCGCCACACATATGATAGGAGATCACAACTTGAGAATCAATAGGTTCTTTATCGGTAGCGATCCATCCTTCTTGAGCGCAGCATGGATTTTACTTAATTAATAATGTGGAATTAATTCCAATGAAGAAAGTGGGAGAGATTAATGTTAAGGTGGTATATAAATGTCAGTTGCAAGTACCAACATTGATTAGAGTAAATTCCTTGATTCGTTTTTCCCAACATTTTGATATATTTAGATAAATTAAGTAGCTAATTAACTGTGGGCAAATATAAAAAACAAAAATTAAATGCAAAATCAATATAACAAGTGACCTATCTTTGTAAGATGAATGAAAATAGTACTACATAATAGATTATTTGTATGGGATTAAGGAGTAATTAATTAATTAATTCATTCATATATCTCGTCAAACCATGTGGCCAAGCCAAAGCCTCGATAAACAGTATGACTAAATAAAAGAACAAGAAGATGACAAATCAAACAACGCAATTGTGTAGGCAATTATGTTCCTTTCTCGACAAACATCTTACTTGTCCACAATCACATTCCATGAACACAAAAAGCGCCAAAAGAAAGGGAAAAGAGAAGGGGGAAAATGCCCATTTACCATAGTAGTTTATGGCACTTCGTGGAGGTGCACTACTATCATAAATAGTAGTTTTTCTATAGTGTCCATTAAATATTATTTATAGAGTTTAACGTATTATGTGTCAAGTGTCTATTGGACACACTGGGGGAAATTGGGTCATCATCTTTAATTGTATATAATGGACACTTATCACATAATACATTGGACTCTATAAAATTATGTCCAATGGACACCATAGAATATATCCCATAAATAGTAAGAAAAATAAGGTTTTTCCCAAAAAAGAAAAACATTGTAAGTATTTGACATTTTCAATTAATTTGGAGACATAGATAGAATTGGTAGCTAGCTACTAAGGAGAAAAAATTTTATTTTCCTTTATATTATTATTATAGATTTTTTTTCCTTAAAAAAAGGAATTTTTGTTTTCATCTAAAAAGTATTATAAAGAACTTTATGAATAACTTTATGAAAGGTCAGGGACTTATGGTATTGGGGAAAAAGGGGGGGAAACTTAGGGAGACAACTAGTAGAAAGTCTAAATGTTGAGAACCATATGTAAAACTAACCCCATCAATTTTCTTTTAGCTGGAATATCTTATGTCTCTGCTATTCTATGTATTAATTAGCATATACCGGGAAGAAAGAAGGAGAAAAATCACAATACCGTTTATAAATAATTAATTAGTAGGGTTAATTTCACATGTGGTCCTCAATATTTGCATCTTTTTATCAATGAAGTCTCTAACTTTTTTCCAATACCATATGTCCCTAACTATTCATAAATTCACTCTTAAAAAGAAGACAACAGGTGAGTTGAGGAAAAAAAAAGATGGTAAGTTAATTTGGGAATATAAGTATAATGGGTAGCTAGCTAGATAGATGGGAAAAATTTTATCTTCCTTTTTTTAATTATTTTTACTATTTTTAAGAATTTTTTTCCTTTCATTTTTTTTCAATCTAAAAAATAAGGTAACATTGTTATAAGGGATCTCATGAATGAATTTATGAAAGATTAGGGCCTTATGGTATTGAAAAAAAATATTGAGGACCTAATTGATAAAAATTGTAAATATTGAGAATCACATGTGAAATTAACCCACCGATTTTCTTTTAGCGGGAACATCTTAGGCCTCTATTGCTCTACATATTAATTAGCATATATTGGGAAGTAGAAGGAAAAAAAATCACAATACTGTTTACAAATAATATTAATGAATAGGGTTAATTTCACATTTGCTCCTCAATTTTACAGTTTTTATGAATTAGATCCTTAACTTTTTTGTCTAATATCATAAGTTTCCAACCTTTTATAAATTCACTAATAAAAAGAAGATGATAGGTGAATTGAGAAAAAGAAGATGATTTTTTATTTTATCTATCTTTTGTTTATTTTATTTTCATTTTGTTCTTTTTTTTACAAGAAAGTGGGAACATTTTATTACAAATAGTCGAGTTAATTACCTGAAATGCCACTGTATTTTCAAAAAGTTATCTCAGATGCCATTGTACTTTAAAACTTACCCGAAATGTCATTGTACTTCTAAAAAGTTATCTCAAATGTCATTATACTTTAAAACTCACTCGATATACCACTGAACTTGTGAAAGTATTATCCCGTTTGCCACATCCGTTAAAAATGTAACTGACTTAATGACATGGCTAACAAAATTTATCACGTGGCATCTTAACTATTATTTTTTTAACTAGGTGTTGACCGAATGACAAATAAGATAACATTTTCACAAGTTTAATAGTATATGAGGAAAGTTTTATTAAATTTTATAAAGTTTTAGTTCTATTGTACTTTATAAAATTTTCCTCATATGCCACTAAACTCATGAAAATATTATCTCATTTGTCACTCCGTAAATACTCAGTTAAAAAATAATGGTAAATATGTCATGTGGTAAATTCCGTTAGCCATGTCATCAAGTCCATTACATTTTTAACAAGGATGACAAATGAGATAACACTTTCACTGACATATCAGGTAAGTTTTAAAGTACAATGGCATTTGAGATAACTTTTTGAAAGTACAATGACATTTCAGGTAAGTTTTAAAATACAATGACATTTGAGATAACTTTTTGAAAGTACAATGACATTTCAGGTAAGTTTTAAAGTACAATGACATTTGAGATAACTTTTTGAAAGTACAGTAGCATTTCGGGTAATTAACTCCAAAGCGTCACAGTCCAACAAGTGCACAATGATAGCCGGGGGTTGTTGAAACCACGTATAAAAACACGAGTGATTAAAACTAAATTTTGCTAATTCATGTTCTACCCAATTAGCTCCCCGTTGAGCAGCTTGGAGAGAAAAAGAAGGATGCATCTGCAAAAGTTCATGAATTGCCACTAAGAAAGCATCTTCGCTAGCTCGAAAGTATGGATTATGCACCGCGCGCAACTGCATTGATTGAGTCTGATTCAACAATACAATTTAGAACTCCTAGCTCAATAACAAACTTCATTCTTTCAAGAATGGTGAAGCACTCCCCGTTATGAGGATCAAGATAGCCATCAAAGCTCTTTGAGCAACACCTAAGGAACCGTCCCTGATTGTCCCTACAAACAATACCAATACCGGAATGTTTCAAGCCTTTCTTTGTGGCCACATCTCCATTGATCTTAAAAACCCCCCATAGGCGGCTTCCTCCAAGAAGTACTAGTAGCATCACTACCGACGCCATCAACTGGACCTATCTGGAAGACAACTTGGCTTGCTCTAAACTCTATTAGCGTTGCTTTTGCCTGTTAACGATAGTACCCGGATTCCGTACTTCCCCTTCAAAAACCCATTTATTTCTAGCCAACCAGCATTCCCACATCATAGCAAGGAACATCTTGACCTCTTTAGGAGTAAAATTCCTTCGTACATAAAGGAGGATTTCACCAAATGTGCACCCTTCAAGTTCTGTAAGGAATCGCTGAACATACTCCAACTCCAGCTTTCATTTTGTTCTTCTGATCTGGTCTTTTATTTATTTATATATAAATCATTAAGGACGGTAATGTTCAAGTACTTCTCGGAGGTGCTGTTACAACACCCCCTACCCCTATGTGGCATGCATTGATGCACTTAACATGAATTTGAAATACACGTGGCGTGCATCAATGCATGCCGCACGGTAGGAGGTGCTGTAACAGTACCTCTGGGAAGTGCTTGAAGATTTTCATCATTAAGGATATCCAGTCAAATTAATTTAAAAATTGTGATTTTAAGAGTCAATGGGATTGGCTAGGGGCTTTTGTCGTAGCTAAACATAAAGGTTAGGGGTGTAAGGTGTTAAACGTCAAAATAAAATATTGAGGGTCTTCTCCACAGAAACCTCAAACATCAGTGGCCATTTGCGTAATTTGAGCCACTAAAATTCCCAAAGTTTTCAAACGGTCTATAAGTTCCAGTAAGAACAGTTTCTTCCACGGACAAAGAAATTCATCCGTTGACTTCAAGTTTCCAGGCCTTTCTCCTCTTTTAAATGAAATGGAGTAGACACAACCTGTCTTGAAAACCCCCCCCCTTCTGCTTGGATCCTCATTGAGGAATTTCCACTTTTGTAGGTAATATGAAGTATATAGTGTTGTGAAATTCGCCGATTCCGCTTGTTAACTTAGCTTCAGCGGTCAGCTGAATTTGAAAAGGAACCGTTCTTTAAACAACTTCTTCTAATCCTTACTCTCCATTCCGTCATTTGCTTTGCCTTCGCCGAAATTTTATTTGAAGAGCGCTTTGATGGTAGGCAAGAATTCACCCTAAAAAACAAAGCTTTTTATTTCCTTGTCTTCGGTTAGTTTAGAAAATATATATTCTTGGATATCCATTTCCAGTTGGTTTATTTTTCAGTTTACATGGGGGGGTGTTTAATGTGTGTCGGTGCACCTGAAAATATAGAATGGTTAGTGGTTACCTGAGGTAATAGGAAATGGCATATTATGGTTACTTTCAGAAATAAATTGAGTACAGTTCTATTGATTTATTTTCGTTTTTATTGCCTTTTAAAAATTGATTTGAGGAGTGTCATGTTCCAGTTGTTCGGCTTAGTAATTACCTCTGCAAATTTTACTGTCAGTATCAAAATTTTTCTCAACTCTGCGCCTTCAATATGCTGATTGTCTGTTTCCCTTCTTTCTGGTTGGGTATGCTGAAAAATTTTGGAAAAAGATGGGTGGACGAGTAGATGGATGCAATCAGATTGGAAGAGAAGTGAAGGAAAAGCTGGTACTTTTAGACATACGACTGGAAAATGGGCTGCTGATCCTGATGATAAAGGTACACTTTCTCTTTCCATTGTGCCTATACTCTTGGAGCTGACATTATATAACTGTTCTTGGATATTTTTTATGGTACTGAACCTACGAATATGTTGTTATAATCCTATAGCGTACGGAGTAGTATAAATAGGAAAGCACCTTTAAAGGTGGAAACTGTGAATTCTTGTATAATTAGGACCATGAAATGATAATGAATCTTGAAAAGACAGTCGTCTGTTCATTTAAACTACAATGATGATGAAAATGAGGAGGATACAGTCAAACAATAGAGTTTGAATTTGGGGACAGGGGCGCTGGTTGTTCTAACAAGTAACAGCATTAGGTAAAAGATGTGACAAGGGAAGAGCTGCCTCCATGTTTGAAACCTTTATATTGGAGTTTGGCAGTGGGAAGAGATGTATACCTGATCTTTTAGACAAGGAAAAAGTCAATGAGATCTTTTAGATAAAATTGTATTGGAAAGACATCTTACATTTGCCAAACCTTGGAATGATAAACCACTTAAAGTTGCAATCATTTTGGATATCTTTAGGAATCCGACTTTTGCCTCTGTTCTTTAATATTTCTGCCTGGCCCCTGTAACAAAACTTTGCAGGAGATCCAGACATATAAAGATGCCAAGCATTACCCCATATCTGCAAAAATACCCGAGTTTAGCAATAAAAACAGAACCCTTGTGGTTCAATATCTCCATAAAGTTTGAGCAAGATATTGAATGTGGTGGTGGATATATTAAACTTCTTTCTGGCTATGTAAACCAGAAGAAATTTGGTGGTGACACTCCATACAGGTTTGTCAATATTGTTTTGCAAAATTTTTGGAACCTGTGGTCTTTTGCAATTCAGGTTTTCTTTGTTATTGTTCACAGTTAGCGTCACCCCCAAATTTTTTTTTTGCATAGTAGCATAATATTTTTTAGTTGTTGTTTCTCAACATGTTCTCAGACGCTACAATCATTCGGTTTCGTTTTAGCATGGTCTCAAGTGGATCAGCTGAAGGCGTCTTTCTTTTCCTTTTAAATCATTTAAGCATTTAACATAATATTGGTTTTAGTTCAGCTCGGAATGCTTAATCCACAAGGGATAACAAAAGAAACATGAAATCAAAATGTAGATACTCTTTGTTTATTTTTTAATGTTACCACTCAAGCATGTTACACACTATGGGGAAACATTAACTTGACACTACCTTTTTATGAACAAGGTCAGCACTTTTTATAGGATATGTGTTCAATAAAATACTTCGTAGCTTATTCAGAAAACCTTTTAGCTGCAAAAGTTGTTTAGGACTACTGCTATTGGGTATTACCAGGTAAATGCTTCCACAAATGTGTAGAGAATAGAAAGTGTCCAATAATGATGAAGTACAAACTTAATTATAAGAAACTCTTAGCCGCAAAACTTACTTATATATACTGCTATTACCAGATAAAGGCTTCCAAAAATGTATAGAAAAAAGAAAGTTTCAAATAATGATGAAGAATCAAAACACATCATGGGTACCGTGTGCATGTTTTTCCTAAATCTCTCAGCTCTTGCTTTCTTCGCTTATTATTCTACTTCAGTACCTTACCATTTTTGGCTATTTAGTAATTCTTGTTCTCCTCATTACTACCTTTCAACAGTTTGATGTTCGGACCAGATATATGTGGCACGCAGACTAAGAAGCTCCATATGATACTATCCTACCAGAGCCAATATTATCCCATTAAAAAAGAGATAGAGTGTGATACCGACAAGCTGACTCATTTTTACACATTCATTCTAAGGCCTAATGCAACTTTTCGTCTCTTGGTTGATAATCGTGAAAGAGAGTCTGGAAGTATGTACAGAGACTGGGATATCCTCCCTCCATGTAAAATTAAAGATGTGCATGCAAAAAAGGTGCAATGGAATCTCACTTTGCTTCTAGTCAGTTTGATGCATCTCTTCGTTGTTGACTTAAAGTGTGTTCTGTATGCGTCTAACGAGGAAAAGTACTCCCTTCATCCATTCTTTGCTTTGATGTAAACTTCCACAGAGCTTAGGTGAGAGTTGAAACTATCTGAAATTATTTTCAATATTGTAACGGTGGCCAGAAGTTTTGTCAGTTTCATAGTGTATCCTAGATCATGGCATCTTCATAAATAATATAACTATTTCTGGAAAAGGTCAAAGTTGTAGATGTTTGGTAAAAAGATAGGTGCATAATGTCATGGTTGGGGCAATTGACTGATATGGCAAATTTTATTTCTGATTTGTACACATGTTTTGAGTAGCATGGCACTAACATTTTACCGAGAGCAATGTATGGGTTTTCTGCATATTCATAATGTTTCCTATTTTCATTGATTTTCAATAAACTACACCTATAATGTTTATCCATATATTTATATTGCAGCCAGCTGGCTGGGATGATAGAGAATATATACCAGATCCCAATGATGGAAAACTAGAGGTACCATTTTGTATATACAGAATTATCACAAACCATTTCTATTTAGAAATAAAATCTCGTCAAACCAATCTCATTCACATATTTCATGGGATTCACCTATACTAAACAAATCTCCACCATTTATTTCCATAAAATTGATTTCTATTTCTAAATAGAAATGCTTTGTGAATGGGGCAATAATGTATATAAAATTGAAGATATAATATGCTAAATAATATAAAATTGGCCCGGTGTATCAGCTTACGCTTTTAGGTCTAGTGGCCCTAACAATTCAACATGGTATCAGCGCAGACAATTGTCTTGGTTTCAAATCTCACTACCACCCTATTAAAAAAAAAAAGGAAAGAAAGAAAGAAAGAAATATTCACATGTTAGGCTTTGATGGGAAAAAAAATCCCGCCTACACGTGACTGGGCGTGTTGAAGTATAATATAATAAATAATACAAAGTTGGCCCGATCTATGAGCGCTTTTAGATCAAGTAGCCTTAACAATTCAACAGTTTCATATTAGGATAGATGTCATGATTTTTCCCATTGCTTGCAGGGCTATGATTCTATCCCACCTGAGATCCCTGATCCCAAGGCTAAAAAGGTAGGATGATTTTTTACTTTTTCATCATTGGAAGTATTTCTGTTATATATGACGTCTGCTAATTGATTGTTCCTGAAATAGGATCTGTCTCTGAATTATTCTGTATGCAAGCATGGGGCTGGAGGAATTTTTATTTCTTCTGAACAGTGTTTATAACTTCTTTGTTTTCTTGGATAGCCTGCAGACTGGGATGAGGAAGAGGACGGGATTTGGAGACCCAAAAAAGTACCAAATCCAGCATATAAAGGTCCTTGGAAACCCAAGGTGCCAACAAATGACTAATAATGCATGTCAAGCTATGTGCGTAATTCTTGTCAAGCTATGTGCGTAATTCTTAATTAATTCTTTTGATTAACTTTAGCTGCGGTGCTACAGAGAATCAAGAATCCTAACTACAAGGGGAAATGGAAGATACCTTGGATTGACAATCCAGGTAAAATTCCTTTTAATGACTCCAACTAGTATGAGTACTAAGTGGCTGTTATCAGTTGTAGTCTTTCCTGGAATGTTTAACCTTCAACTGTATTGAATCTGTTTCCTTCTGCTAATGGGGAACTGAATTATGTCTCAGTTGAAATAGCTACCACATCACTTTGTTCTTTAGTCTTCTCCTTCTTTAGGATGCTTTTTATGCTAATAGCTTACAGAAAATATAGCTGATATCTCCAATAAAAAGGACACGTGGATCCCATCCGCTTGTACCAGCCATACATATTGGAGAACTCACCCAGGACCAGAAAATATTAATTTGAAAGTCGTTAGAATTTTCTCATCGCACAATCTTGACTTTCCTTTAGGGATCCAGAAAATGACTCGTTACTGAACTTTCTTCTTGATCGTATATAACACTCTTGCTAGCCATGGATTGGATTTTAGTTATGTAACCTCCAAGTCTATTGACGTGGCCAATACCTGCATATGATCCTTCTTTTCTTGGTCCATTCTTTTAGCCTCTCTTTTTCTGTTTAGGGTTCTGTTTAGGGGTGTATGCAAGGGGTTCGTAATGGTGGTAAAACTACTGGTCTTGACATGAATGTTCTCCAAATTATATGTTGAGTTTTATTTTTATATAGAGAGGTGATCCATAAACAACAGGAATTTAGTTTGGAATTGATTAATTGACCCATGACATGTTTTCACTTTATTTAATTGGCACAATCAGTAGAATGGATCCAGCAAGTTAGATTTGGGCGAGATAATTCTATCTTGTAACTCCTTAAAGTACATAAATATTTCACATAGAAGCACAATGTACTCAAAGATGCCTATCTGTGATATAGAGAAATGTTAGTCCTTTACTCCTTTTTATTTCTCGAAGACTTTATTTGATTAAGTGGGAACCAGTGAATCGCATCCCTCTATTGACCGTTGTGTTATGAATCAAAGACAAAGGGGCTTTGAAATGTTCATGATACTTCACTGCCAAATCAAAGGCCATTTACTTGAATGCTGTCTTATCCGATAAAGTTTTGTGGGACCTATGGTCCTATGTAATAGAATAGTTCATCTCATGTTACAAGAAATGATTTGCTAGTATAGGATCCAGACCTTATCAACAAGATCGGATATTTTCATGCTTTGAGCTATTTACTGCTGGGTTCCATTTTTCTACATTAGAGTCTTAGAGAGTCATTCACAGGGCTTCATTTTCTTTTCTTCCACTTTGGAAGGAGGGGGTGGGGGAATGACAGTAAATTCACTCCTCTTTTCTTTCCTTCTGCAGAGTTTGAAGATGATCCCGACCTCTATGTATTGAAGCCAATAAAATATGTAGGCATTGAAGTTTGGCAGGTGACAACCATGTTTTTATTTTGGTTTATTGAATTTTTCAAAATAAATAAATAAATAAAAAGGTAACTGTAACCTGATTCTACACTTTCCTGCTTGAAATTACTATATCCCATTATCCCCAATAGTGGTGCCAGATGCAAAAAGTTGTCCTCTTTAATGTGTTTTGATGAATTTAAAACATAGAATCCAAAACCTTTTAAGGCTCTTATGTGGATCGAAAATATACAATACTTGTTGCTTGTTACCATGTGGAATGAAACAGATCGGAAGAGCGTCGTGTGTTCTCTATTGTGAAATGGAATCATGGTTTTGCTAGGTTTAGAGAACTTTTCATGCTGTCAATTTTGGATATCAATGAATGGGCATTCATGGGTGATATCAATTTTCCTGATGAGCAGTCTTAAACATTACTTGGTTTCTTTTGCAATGAGTAGAGTTTTTAATAAGATTATTACTTTACAGGTAAAAGCTGGTTCAGTGTTTGACAACATTTTGATATGTGATGACCCAGAATATGCAAAAGAAATTGTGAAAGAATGGGCCAAGAATAAGGACGTGAGACTGTGGTATGACAATTAAATGATAGGTTGATGCAAATTTTTCTAATTGTGGTTACATCCTGTAATCAGATTGAAAAAGAAGCATTTGAGGAGGCAGAGAAGGTAAGGAGAGTCAGGGAAGAAGAGGTGTGTCACAATTATATTATATAAATACAGATAAATTTCTGATTATTTATACATATCCTAATCTTTCTATGTATATTTTGTAAACTGACTACTACAAGTGATGAGCAGAATACTAAAAAGGAGAGAGACGATGGTGAAAGGCGAAAGAGAGGTAGAAGGCACCATAGAAGGGTATTCTTCCCTGCGTTCCTTGTGCTTGCCATGTTATGTGAAATTTTGCTCATTTCTTTTGTTCTCAGGTGATTAGTCTTGTCTAAAGCTTGTTGAAGGAATAAGATTAGTTCTAGAAAACATGTCATTAGTGCCTAATTGGATGTAGATATACACTCCTCGAACCTCGATTTTTAAGCAATAAGTTTCAAGCAAAAGGCTGTCTTACATGTAAACTTCCGCTCAGTTGCAGTGGTACTGCCTCCGTAGAAGTTACCTAGTGTAAATAACTAGGAAAAATCCCAAAACCTTGGCATTATAGTTGGGTACGTCATACAGATATTTTACGGGAACCTTAAGAGTAAATTGCTGCCTTGATCTGGAAGAGAGAAATTTTGATTTATGTGTAATTTGTTTATGTGATGGTTAAAAAATGATGGTTTTCTATCACCATAAAGATAAGAAAATGGAACCATCCTCCCCTCTCCTATGTCTTCTATGGTATGACTTAATTTAATACTAATCTCTTATGACCAATTTGTGAGTCGGTCTGTGATATTCCCCATCAGTCATTTGATTGATTATTTCCATAGTCAAATTATATTGTGCTTTTGTGCTTAGCATCTGTCCAAAACTCGAGAGGTGCAATTTACCTTTTTCATATTTGTTTTTGCAGCATGATCCTGAAGATTACCTGGATGACTATCATGTAAGGACTCTCTTCCACCACACCTCTTCATGTATGGCAATAAAAGTGATCTAGTGCCACAAATATGGGACCATATGGTACAATACGGCCAATGCATGCCACATCATTGTGATTTCCCACGAGGCATATCCCGATGCACGTAACATGGCTATATGGCAATTTATGATGCCATACATATGGCACTAGAACGGAACTAATATTATACTTTTGTTCATCACGAGGTGGTGAGATCTGAACTTGAGGCTTATTTAATATCTTCGTTCGACATATGCATCTGAGATAATAATTTGATTATTATGTAAATCCTTTCAATTTTCGTGGACCTTTTGACCGAGTACATGGTTTTCATTATTACGTGCTTGCTGCCTGCAGGATGAGCTCTGAGAGTAATCTGAGGTTTAAATTCCTCCTGGAAATGCAGTGAAAGAAGTGCTGAATTTGAAATTATTCATTCTGTTTACTTCCCAATTCCTGCTGTTGTATTTTGCGACTGACATAGAATGACAATTATAGAATGATTTCTATGGTGATATACGTGGTCATGTTTGATTTAATTTTCCCCCTTTCTTTCCAAAGGTTATCTTTGATATGGTAAATTGCATTAGCTGGAGTCTATGCGTTAGATGGCTTTGTGTATATTTAATTTAAACTAATAAAAATGTGAAGCACGTACTTTGCACATGATTTTCATACAAACACTGAATAATCATAGGGCGTCTTTGTCCCGCATTTTCTTTGACATGACACTCTTCTTTGCGCGCGTCAGCGGGACTTGTAATAATGTAGCTTATGAGAATTTCCAATGTAATAAGAAGGAAAAATAAAGGGGGGGTGGAATGTAAAGGGGAAAATTTAGAGATTCTTCACCCTTAAGCTGGGTTTTTACGCCCCCTACATTATATAACTTGGTGGTGAAAATATTTTTTTTTTTTTTTTTTTTGGTGGTCTACATTGGAGATGGTCTAACATCTCTACTTTTTGTTGACGTTGTACAATTGAAGATTTGAAGATGCCAAGCTTCTTGACCCAACGTGATTGAATAAACACTAGATTTCTCACTCATGCAAATAGTTATAAAAAATTTTAACCGTATTAAAATAACATTTAAATCATAAGATATCAACATACTTAGTCAACTTTTTAAAAGTATCTTTTGCACTATAATATGGTTTTAGTACTTTGATTTAGTTCGAGTTTAGTAAGGCCTCTTGTATGCTAATTTTAAATTTTAATGTGTGTGTGTTTGTTTGTTTGTAAAATTTAAAAAAAAAAAAAAGGAAGAAGAGTGAAGCGCCTAAGCAATATTCATCAATTAATGATGACTTTTTTCAAAATATATAATCAGGATTCATTAATTGCTAGGTAATAATGATCTCAAAAACCAAAAACTTAATGTGGCTTACTTCAGAATGTATACACAATTTGATGGTCCTTTATATACGTATTCTAGATAAGACATAATGATTATTCCAGGCATCTCCTCATCATTCTATTGATCGTAATTTCCTTTTTTCAAAGCTGTAGCTAGGGATGAAGCTTCTTCCAGCAGACCCTAATAGTAGTGGTTTAGACTGTAGCATAATAAAAATTATTGATTTGCCACTACTTTGTGTATAGATCACCAATACAAATTAACTACATCCATTACCTCATCCACGTTCTTCATCTGCATATTTTTAAAGCTAGCTTGTTGTTCTTAACATCTGCCAATTGAAAAAAACATATATGTCATTAATATATAGAAATACACAAAGTATTAATCCAATTTAGTTACAAATAATACTCCTTCCATTCCAAAAAGATATTCCTCCCTTCATTGTTTATCCGTCAAAAATTATATTCTCATTTCCTAAGTAAATATTTTAGTTTTGTAATATACCCTCATTTATAGCACATAGTATCTACACTAAAAAACAACTAAAGTGAAATATTAAATAAATTAAAGGGTATATTAGGAAATATATTGTTAAATTGTACATTTCCAATAACATTGAATGATATTTTCTTAATTTATGTGAAAAATGAAAGGGGAATATCTTTATGGGATAGAGGGAGTAAAAGTAATGTATATCATAAATTGTGAACTATATGAGTAGAACTTGTATTTGAGATGAAGATATACATGCGCACTACTACCTACCATCTATAAGTCATCTAACCATTAAGTGATAATGTTTGTTGAAATTGCAGTACATGGTTCTATTGAATAGATCAACAGACAACAAAAATACAATACATCTAGAAATTCAATGAACCCATTTAATTATCACAACAAACCCATATCTCAAAATTTTTGAAGATGAAGATAAGTAATAAATCAAATTCTAATAAAATTTAAGAAAGTAGCATGCAAAAATGAAATAAGAACTAAAAAGATGGTACTAACATTGCTTCAGATGGCCAAGACTTGTGTAGTCTAGTGGCATCTTAGTTAGTTTCGCACATCCTTTATCAAGAGTTCAAACCCCCACTCATACTATTCGCCTTGTAATATTCAAAAAAACATTGTTTCAGACGAGCGATTAATTCAAATAGATTTCTCTCGCATTTATTTATTCATTAAAATAAAAATCACTCGTCTTATATAATAGATATCATTATATCATATCCTTCTATTTGTTCTTATTTTCAAATTGAGTAATACCATATGTATAAATGATTATACAAATATGTTTACAGATAGCTAGTAAAATTATGTTATTATCTATATATATTATATTTTTTTCTTTTAGTGCACAACATGTAATTTCACCCAATTTCTGTAGAACATCAGTATATTTGTCTAAAAAGTAGATTAATCTTTTCAAATTTGAGTCTTAAAACTACTCAACCACCTCAAGATTTATTTAAACTTCAAAGGTATTTATTTAATCCATTATATCTATATCCATTCATTGTTTTTATGAATGTGTTACCCTTAATGATTTTCAACTAAACTACGGTATCATTACAAAGTGTCATTCGTAAAATAAAAACAGTATAATGTAACAATTATCGATGCTAAAAGCCTCTAGCTAGTTAACAGAATTGAAGGAAACAAAAAATATGAAGACTTCAACTAATTCACGAAATTGAAGAAATTTGGGGATAAAATCTGAATTAGAAAATATTTGATGACAAATTCAGGTATACTAAGGAACAAAAATAACTGCACCGCAACACGATACTGCAATTTTTTAGTAATTTCATATTACTTGCTTAATTTCATGAGAGAGAGACGCCAGTATTCAAATACAATATAATCTTCCATAAAAAAAATTGGAAAACAAAATCATAAAAATGACATAGATTATCTTTTTTAAAAAATAGTAAAATGACATCATCATTGACATAAGCAGAAAAGGCTGGAAAAAAATCTATTAGACCTTATTCTTATTATATATATATATATATATAGAGAGAGAGAGATTGCGACCATGCTTATTCTAAACAATTCTATACATGTTTAATTGTACAATATAATATCTATCACGGGAGTTTTTTTAATACCATTTTGTCTTTCTTCTTTATAATAGGAATCGAGTGATATTAAAAATAATAAGAAGGTATATTGCTATCTATTTACAGGCTTCAATAGCGTGATGATGTATCGAGTATTAATTTTCCTTTTTAGTCTTTTGCCTTTAACGACAATTAGTTTATATTAATTGACCTCTATAGAGATAACGTTACATTGCTCGGAGTTAGAAGCAGGCAACATTCTTGCATGAACATCAAATCAAGAATGATTTGAAGAAACTTGAGAATGTTCTGAAAACGAGATGTCTGGAAAAGCATCGAAGTCAAGCTTTGAATCTAGGTGTGCTTAAGCTTTGATGCCTGGAAAAGCGCAAGGCGTGGTGAAGCCTCAAGTTCAAGCTTTGAGCATAAACATCGCCTAGACGAAATTTATACGAGCTTTTTATAACACACTTTAGACGAATCAATTTATTTGTTTTGGTTTAAGTCCTTCAGTGTAAGTAAAAATATCTTTCGAGAAGTTTTTGAATATTATCATTGGGTAATCTATATACATATATATATATAAGGAAATTAGTTTAGGGTACCTTTGTACTCCACTTTTCCTATCAAAATTGTCTAGGTGAAGGTCATTTTAGACTTTTATTATATATTAGGTAAATTCTACAATAAATTGTATGTTGATGTGTTGTATGTATATCTTATATCTTCTTAGGTATTTTGATGGATTTATCTATATTTAAAGTTTTTTATTTTTTAAATTTGGATTTGATTATTTCCCTTTTAAGTGGTGTTCAATTTTAATTATTTTTTATATGTTTTTAAATCTAGTCGTTATCAGATTACTTCTTTTGTATGTAATAAATATGGTTTGACTAATACTTTATAGTTTACAAAATTTCTATTACAATATAGTCACAGAAAATAATAAAATATTTGATTTCTGGAGGTCTAGGAATGATAATGGGTCGGGTCGGGTCGTGTATGCTAAACCCATTACCCTACCCATCAAAAAAATTTTGTCATATCCCCGTACCCATCCCACTTAAATCGGGAATGGCCAGGGTGGGTAATTACCAATTTATTAGCCCATTTATATATCTATATATTTTTATTTTTTACTTAATGAATAATATTATAAACATAGGCGTTGTCCCGAAGATGGAATTACGATTGCGATTGAAATTAATAAGCTTTTTTATTTTTTATAAATTTCATTATCTTTTTACTTTTCAAACGATTAGATTTTTGGTAAAGATTTTTATTTTTGACAAGTAACGATTAAATTGGCTGGGTGCGGGTAAAAAGTATAATAATCTTCCCCGACACATTCTCAAGTCGGGCCGATTTTCTTTATTCCATCTCCGATCTAATTACCTGTTTAGTCGGGTATTCTCCATATTAATATGATCAGGTACCTGCAAGTATTGGGTTTGATGAGTTTTTTTATCATTCCTAATAAGTTCACTTAATAGCATTTCATATCGAGTAAAATATAATAACAATTAGTTAACAATAAAATAATTAAGAAATTGTAATTCAATGTAGCTAACTATACATTACTTAACATTTCATACTAATGTTAGTATATAATTTGATTTTCTAACTTCCCGTACAATGCACAGGTAAAAATCTAATATATAAAAAGATGTAAAACCAATTATCACTACAATTTTTTCTCTCCCTCTTTTCTACAATTCCATTATATAAAAGAGCATTTCCAGTGCACCAATGTCAAAAGGATTTCTATTGATAATTTGCCAAAAGTACACATGTGACATTGTTAACGGCAATATTACTTCTATTTGCTTTTTTATATAGAGGATGGAATTATCTCAAATCTCACTAAACTTTCTAAAAATTACCTCACACACCAATAAACTTCAAATCTAATCTTAAATGTCATTGTACTTTTTAAAAGTTATCTTGCCTGTTATCATACTTTAAAGTTTATCTCACTAAGCACTAAACTTACCAAAATTTTAGAGCTTATTCTTTGGAGCTTTATCTAAATAAAAAATTTATCAAATCAATACCAACCACATATTCTTTAGAAAAAAAATTCACACTCAGCGTTTAAGTGAATCATCTTCCAATGGTTGAAACTGTCGCATAATACTATTCATTTGCCACATTTCTGCACCATTTATTTTTTAGCTCGTAGTGAAACTAGTGACAGAGTGGCACTTGATGTGAGTTTCTTATAAGTTAAATGGTAAATGAAGTAAAATTTACAGCATAGTGCCATGGGAGATAACTTTTAAAAATTTTAATGGCATTTGAACTAAATTTTAAAATAGAATGACATATCAACAAATTTTTGTAACGTTTAGGGGCATTGAGATAATTAACTTGAAATAAAAGTGTGTTGTCGGGGGTTTGGGAGAAAGTGAAATAAATGCATTAATTAAAGGTGATAGGCCCGATAACGTTAGGCCTCACAACAAAAATGTTAATCTATCCGGCAAATATAGTCATTCACTTTCGCATTAAGAATTCATAATTGATGTTGGAAAAAGAAAAATACAATTTGAAAATATATTTACTACCTTTTCATATACTTAAATTTTCACCCTTAAGTGTTCTCTTTTGTTGATTACAATATACAATATATATATATATAATAAGAATTGGGTGTCTGGCATATTTTTCTCGCCAATTGTCTAGCGTTGTAAGATTACTGATGACATCATCGCTGACGACATCTAATGAGTATTTTATTTCTTTAAAAAAATCGTTTTATATTCCTTTTGTTGATATATCATACTTTCCCCAAAATTGAAGGAAATTTTGCCATCTTCCTCCATTTTCCTTTTTGATTCTTCCTGATTCTCCAATCTCAAAATTTTTGATTAAATCTTTGAATTCTTGCAATCTAATGATTGTTTTTTTAATCAATTTTCTTGATTTGTGGTTTTTATGATATCACCATTTACGTCATCTAATGAATTTTTTTGGGGGGGCTCATTTTCCTTTTTGATTCTTCTTGATTCTCCAATCTCAAAATTTTTGATTAAATCTTTGAATTCTTGCAATCTAATGATGTTTTTTCTATTCCATTTTCTTGATTCATCTTGAGGTTCTTTTTATAACATTATCGCTTACGTCATCTAATGATTTTTTTCCTTTTTTTAAAAAAAATTCATTTTTATTCCCCTACTTTCTCCAAAACTGAACAAATTTTTGGCCAATTTTCCTTTTTTATTCTTCTTGCTTCCCCAATCTTGAAATTTTTTATTAAATCTTAGAATTTTTGCAATCAAATGAGGTGTTTTTTAATCCATTTTGTTGATTCTTCTTAAGGTGTTTTATTATTATTATTTTTTTTTGTGTGTGACTACTATTACATGTAAGCTGAATTTGTTTACAAAAATTGATTTAAGTGATTGTTAAAATCTTACTATCATATTTTGCGTTCTACTAATTAGAATTTCTAACTATTTAAAATGTATTATTTACATTATTTATTATATTATTATACTGTCGAACATAACCATCTTTTTTTTCCTACTGTTATATGGACCATAAATGTACACAAATCACTTTCTAATTGCAAAAATAATTGCAACTACTTAATAATTTATAGAAATACTTGCGAACATGCATAACACAAAAAAGTTTTTTTTTAAATTATTCTTTTAATTCATGGCTACCATATGATATCGAATGCTTACAAAACATGTGTTTAAATTAACTATCGAATAACTACGTAATCAAGTACAAACATTTAAATTAATTATTTTTTAATTTTAATATTTTTGTTTGATTGCAAGAAATTGTTAACTAAAAATCTTCTTCTTTCTTCTTCTTTTCTGATATAAGCTTTAAAATCTTACTAATTTCTATCGAGTATAAATAATAAATGAGTCATATACTTAATAGGTTTTTTTTTTTTTTTTTTTTTGCATGCTAATAGGTGTTTTTTCTATCCTCTCTTATTTGAATTTTAATTTTTACCTTTCCTACTAATAAATTTATTCCTAAATGTAGGATCGAAAATCGTAGAGAGGCTTTAGTATTTATTGTAACTTTATGTCGTATACTTTGTTAAGATCACTATCAAATTTTATGGGTTATATATTTGACAGTGTATTTTAATTATTATTACATTATTATTATTATCATTATAATTATTATATACGTATGGAAAATTAACGGAGAAGAAACTTATAGTAATATATTTTGCACATCATGAAGTTCTCGACTTTTGAATAAAAAGCAAACTGAATATTAGTAATTCTTCAATTTTGGTATTTTGTACTTTTCTTAATTTTTTTCATTTTTAATGAATGTTTCATAGATACTGACTATGTAAATTTGAATATGTTACTATTAAATTTATTATTGCTGTCATTTTTCTCGTGCAATGCACGAGTGATAATTCTAATAAAAGTATATTAGAAAATGAAGAATTTAATTAAGGAAGTATATTATAACTTGGGGCGGATGAAACAGACTACTTATGCAGGATCGATGGAGTATTTTTCTATTAATAACATAGTCTAGTATTTAATTTAAGTAATTAGTACTAATTCGTTTTTAATCTACTAAATTTTTGAATCGGTTTAATCTACTAAATTAGTGCTAACATCTAGTATAGTATTTAACTAGTTTTTCCACCCGTGCATCGCAACGACTGATTAAAGATACAATGATAGGGCAAAACATATCATTACTGGAATTGAATAAAAATACATTAGCAAATAAAAGAACACAATATCAAAAGTTAATTTCAGTTTTTTACGAAATTAAGTCTTTTTTTGTACAAAATATTTGTTATTGAATTTATCGGTTTAACCTACTTATCACAAATTAATATCGTTGTTCAACACACATATATACAGCAACTTACACATCAATTGGATGCATTCAACTCTTGACATTTTCTTTTGTTGGACTATGTCATATAACTTTATCCATTAAAATTCAATTCCTTCTAATTCTTTTTTCATTATAAATGACAATAAGTAATGTGAAAATTGAATATATAAAATTAAATATAATATACCTTGGACAATTAAACTCTGGCATCTCATTTTCTTCAAGTAAAAATATCTTTCAACAGAAGATCAAGATTTCTCATAGAGCAGGTACCCTTCTTACTATTTTGTTAGCTTCATCATTTCAACGTTACCATATTAAATTTACCGTAAGATTAAACCACCTTTCTCTTGTACAATAGTTAAATTATTATATAATTAAAAATCGAGAATACGCCACTTTACCCCCTCCCCCCTTCCAAAAAAAGAGAGGAGAAGATGTCATGAATTAGTGTGATTTTTAGACTTGTATGAGACAACATTCTACATGCATATTTATTAATATCCATTCTTTCCATGTCTTATCAGCAATTGTCCCTCCTATGGGAGTACACTCAAAAATTTTAAAATGTCAATGAAATTAAAAAATGCACAATGTAATAAAATTGTATTACAACCATCATAAAGGTTAAAATCCATAATAAGATATAATCTAAATTGTAACTTATTTAACTCTTTCAATTTTGACACAATCTTTCCCCAAACTCTTTACATATTTGCATTTTGAAACTCTTATCTCCCATATAAATAGATACATTATACACCGAAAGAAATAAATAATAATCAAGAAATCCCAAACTAAAAAATCTATGGAAGTTCTGAAAAAAAAACATATTTTAAGAGCATAAAGTTTTTCTTCAATCTCTTGTTCCCTCTTTGTAAAATTGATTCAAGCCATTTTCAAAATACAAAACACTCCAAAACGGGCAAAAATTCACCAGGGAAATAATGGGGCATTAAATTGACTCAAGCGTTTCTCCTCCTAGGCCAGATACCCAAAGCCGCACCCGCATTTCTCCTTGTTTTGTGCCTCCTCCGCACACCAGCCCTACATTTTCCCTCTCTCTATTTGTCTCATGTCAATACATAATCAAACTTATTAAGATGAAAAGATTTCAAGATAGCAAAATCTCATAAATTCCTAATATGTTTTTCAGCAAAAGATACTAAAAGATTTAATTTCTATGCATAGAATCCTTATTCAATTTTAAACTTCATTAGTAATTGAACGTACAAACACTCTTTGTTCTAGAACATGTGAATGAATCTAAGCCTGGGCACAAGAAATCATAAAAAAAGAGAAAAAAAGAAATACAAATAAATAAAAAAGAGAAACTCCCAAGGCCTCTTTAGGATAACTTCTGCGACTTCCCTTAGAAATATTTGCGCAAAATCCACATTACGCTATTCTGTTTTGTGAAACTCCTAGATCAAAGAAGCTATTTTTGGCATCAAGAGCTATGCCAAACAAATTCTTTTCTTAACTTACCTCGATGTAAATAACCTACATAAATCCACTCAGACTAACAAAATGTACTTATTCCAAAAATCAACTTTGTTAATATATAAAATTTTTAAGCAACATTTACTAAAATAAAATTATAAGTGATGCTAGTTTCAGTTTGATAAAATACAAAAAATGTTCCCAGCAGACCAACCATCTTCAAAATTTGAGAGAGATTAAAGAAGCAGCCAAATTAATGTTCTTCTACCTCCACCTTGCATTTTTCATGCTAATCCAGAAGATAAAAATTGGACACATTTTCTTCACACTCAAAATAAGTAATTGTATATCTGTATCTAAACAACAACACTTTGAAGATCTTTAAACTTCTGATAGAATTTTTGAACTTGAGCAAAGAACAGAGACAAATGCAATAGAATTAGCAGCCCTAGAGTTTTGACATTCAAGAAGTGAAATTGTATTGAGATTCTGTAAATAACTTTGAGCAGAATGCAAGGGAATGTTGAATGACACATGAGTAGATTTTTGAAATAAGTTGTAGTAGACCAAAAGAACTTGGAACAAAAGGTGAGCTATAGTGGAAAGGCTGACTATCTCTAAAACTACTGCCTATTTTTTGCCTAAATGAATATCCCAACACCCTTTATCCTTCTGCATCCAATAATGATTCTCAAATAACCCTGGTGCACACCCCTCAAATAATCTCCCGTCCAAATTTGGCTTACTTGCTTAAACAAAAATGAAACGAGTGCGGAAAGAACACGTATATGAATTCAAAGCGTTAATTATTATATGAAAGAAATGTAACAAAAATAAAATCTTAAGAGAAGACAAATGCACGGAACGGTTGATAAAATGTACTTGATTATATATAAGCAACAAATAAAACAAAAGCCGTAAGTGCAAAAGCTAGTCGAATGTCGTATCATTAAAAAATATCTAATCTTCATCAAGCAAAAATGTGAAAGAAAAAGCAAGAGGATGAACCGTGTCCAGAATAATGCATGTAACATCAAATATTCTCCCTAATCCAGAGTAATGGCTTGACAATGACTATATACTTACACAAAGATAGCACCTTTTATGACTGAAAATTCATGTTTTCTCACATGGCCTACTTGTCGAAGTTCTGTTTAGCGTATGTAGTATTCTACAAATAAAAAATAACTTGAAGAAAAGTGCAGTGACAAATTTTTATATTTTTTACTTACTGTAAATCGTTTAATAATCCCCTGCTAATAAGGACTTTCATTATCTCCGGATTTTCCATGGCCCTTTATCCATGCAATCGCAACCTCCTTGGTCGACACATTTACAGTCATTTCAAGAATTCTGGTAACTTACTAAACAAACACAAAATTATCATCAGTTTTTAGAAAAGATTGCAAATTGAAAATGATTTCCACAGAAAGATCTCGGTTGAATGTTTGTAATATATTGGATCTTCGGTTAGCAAAAAGAAAACACTGATTACCCGCTTATATTCACAAAGTTCAACATATAATTCCTTCGTCATTGCTAAAAATCTTCAACAAATACTAAGAATCTGAATAAAAATACTGCAAAAACCACTAACATCTCCTCACAGGTCAAAGTTCGCTAAATTAGCTAACCCTACTTTGATGTTTCCACCTCTCTAGACATTGCTATATCGATCTTCTCCATCACCTCAAGTAGGGCTGGGTGTCCAATCCGGAAAACCACCAAAACTGACTCGGAATGGGTTCGGATCGGGTCGGTGGCGGGTGGGAAAACGGGTAACCCGACTTACCCGAGTCAGGTGCCTGGTTGACTCAGAACTCACCGGGTCAAACCGGTGAGCCCGACTCGGGTGTAACCCGGTTTATTTATTTATTTATTTTTGCTTTTAAAATGAAATCATGAGTTCGTGGTAGACTACTTTTCCTCCATTTCTGCAAAAACTCAAGGCTTTATCTAAAACAACAAAGCTTTATCTAAAACTCCACAACAAAGCTTTGTCCACAACAAAGCTTTATCTAAAACTCCACAAAAAAAAAAATCGTGGCAGACTTCTCATTTTGACAAATGAATTTTCATCAAGCATCATGAATCCTAATCCCCAAATCCAACTTCTCCAACTCCATCCACTGCTAGTCTACTGCCGCCGCAGCCACATCCGTTCCAATGCCGACGCTTTTTCGCTGCCGCTGCCGCTGCCACCACCTCCGTTCACTGCGCTGCCGTCCCTCTCCGCTGCGATGCCGTTCCACTCTCCGCCGGCCGCTGCCACGCCACCGCCGTGCCGCGCCGCTGCCGTCGTCCTCCTCCTATTGTCTTTGAATCTGGGGTTTCAACAAACAACACAAAATGGACTCTTACCAAATAGACTCTTACAGGGAAACATATGCACGCTAGGGTTAAAACTTAAAACATTGTAAATGGGCTTGTTTTTGTTTTCCAGAAAATGGGCCTCTTTTGGGGTATTTGGGCCTTCATTCCCAAAAAAAAAAATATTATGAAATTGGGTCTTGTTGGCCCAAACCGCCAACTCGACTCAACTCAAATTGAGTCGAGTTTTGGAACCGAGCTGGGTCAGCTCCGTCTCCAAATCCTCAACTCGATTAAAGGTCGGGTCAGGTTCGGGTTGGGCCCAAACCCAACCCGATCCGACCGTTGCCCTGCCCTAACCTCAAGGAATTCAATGTGATTGCTGTAGTTTTTTCCCCTCATAGTCACAATTAGCCCAACATTACAAAATTTTAAAAATTTAATCTAAGAAAATGTCAAAAATATTACTTATAAAATAAAATTAACAGAGAGAATTTGACATTCATATATTTGATGAGCCTTTTATGCTATTGACTGCATTAGTCTTTGCATAGTCTTTATTTTATCTGTTATGCATTAATTCCTTAGTCGTCTCTATAAAGAATTTTCTCACACATATACAAAAAATACAATATTCAAGCCAATCTGGTTCCATTCATGTGAAAGAAGTCCTCATTGGCAACAGTCGAAGCACAACTATAATCACTCCTTTGATACTTGATCCAGCTGCCACAATATTTTCGTCCAACTTAAAAATTAAAACATGAAATTTTCAATCTTATTTTTATTAAATAATAATAAAAGGATGAAAAGAGTAAAACTGAAATCATTTGTTAAATCTTGCAAATGGGGGTAAACAAACATCTGAATGAAGCCATCAACGTAACCTCCAATTTTCGATCTTTGTCCATCGATCCCCATATTTACATATAGATATGAAGTACAGTTTTGTTTCTAAGAAATGATTAAGTAACAGGAAACACCAGCAATCTGAAAAAAATTAGAAGAATAAAAAAAGAATTAAAAAATGGCTTGCACAATTTAAGGATTGATTACAAGCATATCGGCATTAGTGGCGATTCTGCTAATTGAATTCAAAAAAGAACTATATTTTGAATGAGTTAAGTCCTCGGAGTAAATCTGAAAATCAACGAAGAAAGGCTGTAACCCGTCGCCACTGACGAAGCCATGAAGCTAAAATTTTTTGCTTCTTTCACCAAACGATGGGATCTCCAAGAGTGAGAAATTTGGATGTAAACGGCATCCGGGGCGTGATTACCATTTACAGAACTATTTAAAGGAGGGAATAAAATTGAAAAAGAATACGTACCAAAATTGAACAAGGCTCAGAGACCATAGGTCGTCAGACTGGAAAGTACATCTAAAGCAGCTTTAGAATGGAATAAATCTTCGGCCGGAAAAAAAATCACCCGTGCGTTTGAGTTTTGATGGATTAAATATAAAACCCAATCTTACCCCAACTCACACCCGAATTCAGAAATTCAATATGAAAGCAGATAATAAATAGAAGAAGAGAATACAAAATCAGAGAAAACGTTGCTGGAAAGAATCGAGGGAAGACTGATGCCAGAGAAGAATACGGGTTGAAGAAAAGGGAAAGTGGAAACACTTCGGGAGAGTAGAACGCGTCTTCATAAGTTGTGGTCCCTCATGTAAACTTATCTTTCCAATGCATAATACACGCCTTAAAAAAAAGCCGCCGAAAGATTGCCTTCAAAAAATAAATAAATAAAAGAGTGGTGAGCTGGTTGAGTTTGGGCAGGAAAACTGGGTGAAGCCCTTTCAAGCTCAGCTACTTTAATATTAAGTATAAATATAAATATAGATTTGACTTTTTTTAATAAGTAAACAAATTGTGTTATTATTATGTTTTTATTCATTTAAAATTTACTAATTTTTTTTAATTAGCAATTATATAATATTATAGTCATTTTTAGTTAAAAGTGTAAATGGAACAAGAAAATTGAGAATTGAACGTAAAAATGTCAATTTCTAAATGTTAAGGATGAAGTATATAGAAATATGAAAAGTTGGGACACACCAAACAAATGACTTTTGGAGTTAAGTTTGATGAATTGGATCCCACATTTGATGGCTACCATTACCCGACGTGGACTCCCCCGGATTCTCACCCGAATTTATTCCTTTTCTCGAGCTCGAACCACGACATATTTTTAGTCCTTAAACCTTGTTTCTTCTTGTCCGTTGCTTACAAATATTCACTGATTTATCTTTTTGTTGAAAATTGAGTTAAACACACGTTTGTTTACTCAACTTATCATTTAATTTTTAAATCATTAATGATATTTAATTTATTACTCGTTACTCACTGAACTTATAATGTATTACATTTAAGTTACTAAGCCATTATGCCAAGACTTTTATAGTCTAGTGGCATCTGTGTTGGTTGTTTATTCTCTTGATTAAGGGTTTGATTCCCCTCCCCTACACTCCCCTTGTAATGTCAAAAAAAGTTACTAATCTATTATTAAGCTTTAACGTGTTATTAGTTGGTCACAAAACTTGTCTTTAAATTACTAAACTATCATTGAACTTTGATGCGTTACTCGTGAATGACTGAATTTACAAATGATATCAATGTATAATGTGTTATTCATTTCCCAATTTGATATTTATTAATTTTTTTTCTTTTTTACAATATTACTGTCTATATTTCATATTAACCACACTTCACAATGTCTAGAGTATGTTTTGAGATAGATTGTAATTTTCTATGTTGGACTAAATAATAAATTCGGACAATCACTGTAACATCCTGAAAATTTCTACAAATTAAGGTAAGCAACGAAGTTGTTGTTTTGAAAGAATTACTTGAATATCATTGAAAGATTGCTTGAAGATCAAAATATTGTTATTGAATTGACACTAAAGAAAGATTTGATTGATAATTGATATAAACTAAAGTGTAATGACTTAATTGACATGAACTAAAGAGTGTGGACTTGATTGAAAGATAATGCAAGGGGAAGGACTTCTTGGGCAATTTCCTGACAAGTTGTCATGAGGTGATTTGCGCCACTTGTCATGATGTGGTTGGTGCCACTTGTCACGATATAGTTGGCGGAACTCAAAAGTTATTAAAATTAGCTAAATCCTAACTATTATATAAATGGGCTAAGGATTTCATTTTTCTCTCAAACCTATTTCCATTTTCTCTCTCGAACTCCAAAATTCGTCCAACTTGGCCAAGGGAAGGAGAAAACCGATAAAAACCCGCCAAAATATCTATTTGTCCTTTGAAAAGAGTCCCTTACCATATGTGGAAGGATTATAGCTTGAAAGATAGCTTTAATTGAGGAATATCAAAGTTTTAAGGATACTTCTTCACGTGGATTATTCGAAGAATATTTTAGGTGGATAACCTAATACTTTGATTCATTTTTTACATGCATAAAGTTTTGATAAGATAAGTGTGTATTTGATTGATGATTTTGATGAGACAAACATGGATTTGAATGCATTATTATTGAAAGAAATATTTGTTTATTGCATTTGTATCGCTAGTTAATGCTCTACCCGTTTTGATTTGCTTTGTGATTGTATGGCCTTACTGTGTGGTCTTGGCCATTCTGATTTGTTTCCTACATTATGACCTATTCAATGATCCCGGAATAGGGAAAATTAGTGTGGTGTTTGCTTTGAATTGGAATCTCGATATGGGTCTACCGGGGTTCATTGTGGATCCACTTAATTGAATTGAATCTGGCGCGCACCACGGGTAGTAGTTTAATTAGTGATAGGGCCCTTTTGTGCATTGAAAAGCTTTGTACATGCAATGTATTTTATTGGAAATGAGTTTCC
>CAVNYN010213243.1:0-20166 GCA_963692815.1 Nyctanthes arbor-tristis
GTGACCGCTTTTGATGTCTGGGAATTCATGTGCAGCAGATGAGGAGCTTAGTGGCAAAAAGAAGCGGACAAGAGGACCACCAACTTGTAAGAAGAAGAAGAAGAAGAAGAAGAAGAAGAAGAAGAAGAAGCAGGATGTAGCGGTTGAATTGGATGAGCTTGGGCAGCCTACTAGGCCATTTGCTTCAAAGTCTGGCAAGTACGTGAGGAGTGTGGTTCAGATACATGTGTACATAAACTATAAAGATTGGAAGGAAGTTGAGCTATCCCTTAAGGATCTCATATGGGAAAATGTCAAGGTATTGAATTATTTTACATGGTTCAATTTGATACCGATAATGGGTGATCTTACCAATAACATTGTTCAATATTCTTCTCGTGCAGAAAAGGTTCAATCTCAAGAATGATGATTTGAAGCGTGCTACATTGAGCGAAGCTATAGGATATTGAAAGACTTCAAGAATAATCTTGTGAAAAAGTTCATCAACAAGAAGCACCCTAAATATGATTCTCCATGTGATCTTTATAAAGGGATCATTTCGCCATATCAATGGAAGCAGTTCACGGAAGATCGTGCCACTCTGGAGTTCTTGGTACTGTGTAAAGTGAACTTTATATTACCGTCTCATTCACTTTATATTACCGTCTCAACACTGGGTAAAAACTAAAGCAGATGGTAAATTAACTTTCAGGACAAAAGCAAGAAGGTGAGAGAGACTTAAGCGCAAAATAAGCACCCTCACTATTTAGGCTCTGCTGGTTATGCTTGTAGGAGGGCGAACTGGGCCGCTGCAGACCCCCTATCTTCTTCCTCATCATGTGGGTCAGTTAGCTTGACCTTTCAGATCAATGATCGCAGTCTAGACTAGGCTCAGGCAAGGATGGTGAAGGGTCCCGATAGAAATTATCACATGCTAAAGGATAAAATGAAGGCGGTTGTTGAGAAAATTGTAAGTACACATTAATAATTAATTTTCTCTTTAGTTAATTTACCTGCCTTTTGGTAACATATATAATATTTGCGTTTCAATGTTGAAAAAGATATAATTGCATGAAGAGGCCAGCCAAGGCACATTTTTCCCAAAGAGACAGCGGGATATATTAATGGTGGCGCTCGTCAAGGGGGAGCACTCCGGTCGAGTGAGGGGCTACGGTGGTTATGTCACTGTGAGAGACGTTTATTGACTCCCTAACGAGACAAGGAGTCTTCCGATCTGGGTCTTGTCGTTGGAGGATCTTTGACGGGCCATCACATCAGAGGTGGAGGCCAGTATAACGAAAAGGGTCTAGAAGGATACCATGACCCAGATGCAGACTCAGTTCGATATGATACAATCGCAGATGGCCTATGTCTTCCAACACTATGGCATGGAAATACCATCCCAATTTTACAATGTAGAAATACATATTGTGGGGAGTCCTTTAGTAAAGCCAACGACTCGTAGTAGCCGCCAGTCGGCTGATCTCCTGCCAGATCTTGACATTCAAGTATTCATAATGTTTCGTTATGATGATGTTGAATGCATTGAATTCATTCCAATTTTTACAGCTTACAGTATTTTGTTTATTTGTATTGAATACTCAAAGAAGCTGACCCCATGTCGCCTCGCCCTTAATTCCGACGGCGTTACTAAAATTGTGGCGGTAGGCATGGTTTACCCTTTCCAAGCTACTACAGTGGTGCATGGTGCACAATTATTGGCAGGTCATTACAAAGTCTCAGTTGGCTATGTATATGAAGATGTGGGCAATTATCTTCTTCCAGTGCCAAATTCATATGCCCAGTAGTTGGTGGATCTAGGTAAAGGCGATTACACTCAGTGGCCTGCACATTTAGTGATGTTATGCGAGGTAATTAATCGAACTTACGCTCTTCCGATCTTCTAGATTTTGGATTCATAATTAACATTGCTTTCAATGTTTTTACTGCAGGAACCATTACCTGAGCAAGCAGCATCTAAGGGAAAAGGTAAACAGCCCGCGAGTTTTAAAGTTTCTTCGGCTCACCCTAATCTCATTGAGGATGCAACAATGGTTTCCCTGACTTCCAAACTCAAAACGTTGCATGATCTGACTGTTAAACTGCTCCTCTCTATGGATTTCTTTGAGGTACCGAGCGGTAGAGTTGTGTTTCTCTACCACGACAAAGTGGACTATGAAATTACTATTTCCATCACAAATATAGCCGACTTGCTCAACATACACCGCTGAACGCACCTATTTTGCAAGTTTGGGAAACATAAGACTTCCTCTATCACAATTAAGTATATCAAATAATTTTTAATTTGACATTTCACATTTGGTATAATGTATTTTAGGTACCTATACCATTTGTGCAAGCAATTCGGGGTTTAAAATATCGGGTTTCTTTGTCCATCGCTGGTCGGGGCTATTAATTATGAAGCAACTCAACAATCAAGTTATGAGTACATGCTCCACGCGATGGGAGAAATGATGGATAAAAAATACATTCTAGGACCGTATTTTATGAGGTAAAATCACTACAGCTAATCATTTGTTGTTTTGCCTTGGCTTAATTTGAGTTATTTGTTGCTAAATATTCAAATTTATGTTGTTATAAAATATTCTAGAAACCACTGGATGCTGCTGGTGCTATGCCTATCACGTAATATGGTGTACTTCTTTGACTCTCTAGAGGATGACAATTGCGACATGCCTATCAAGCCGCAATTGACTGTGTAAGCAATCATCAGTATCTATTGTATATTATTCTGTTTTTATTTTAGCTTGTTTAACTTATATATATGTGTGCGTGTGTATATTATAACTTTGGGGTGCTTAAATTGTTGTGGACGTCAGGGAAAATAGTGAAGAAAAGTCTGATGTGCAAAACAATCAAGGTATGAAAAATATCCTCTTGATGTTACAATAACTATTGAAATTTCAAATTTTATTGATTTAATTACTAATATTCTTTTTAAACTCGTTCTAAATTTTAGTGCCCTCAACAACCCGAATATGATGAGTGTGGCTCTTGTGTGATGAGAAATATGTACGAGATAGTCACTTTATATACTGGTGCCTAAGAATATCTTGATATTATATAAATATTTATTGAATACCAAGAATTATCTACTCAAATTGGTATTTATTTTATTGACAAAGTATAATTAAATTTCTTTTTCTTTGTTGTATGCATATGAAACTGGATCATAAATTTAGGCGAATATAGATAAGGTACGGGAATTATGGGCCGGGTACTTTCTCTAAAATTGTACGTGATTTTTCTGTCTTAACTATTGATTGTAGTTAGATTTTTATGAAGACGGTGATGATTAGAGGAGTATACTATATGGTAGTTACTGATTTTTGTACAAGTGTCGTTTATATTCAATGGTTAGTTTTATTTTAATGCAATGGTTTATTTACGTTAGCTTATTTTGCAGTAGTAGTTGTAGTTTCATTTATATCAAGTTAGTGATAACTGCTTTAAAGTGTATGTAAATTGTTGGTGTTGGTGCTGCGTGGTTTTGACTAGTTGTAGATGCATTTGTTGTTTTGGGGTCACAGGAAAATTGACAGAATTTGATGGCAATTTATATTAAAAAAATTTATTTTGCGTCGGTTCTTCTACAACAACTGACGCCTAAGTTATATTAAAATTAAAAAAATATCTATTATCACTATAGGCGTCGGTTGTTAAACTACAACCGACGCCTAAGTTATATTAAAGTTAAATATATATATATATATATTATCACTTTAGGCATCGGTTGTTGTATAACAACCGACGCCTATTCTTTATTTAGGCGTCGGTTGTAAGTAACAATTGACGCCGATTGTCACATTTAGGTGTCGACAAATAACTGACGCCTATACTCTAAGTATGAATGTCGGTAACATATGCGTCAACGATGAAACGGACGCCTATTACGGATTACGAACGACGTCTTTCTGTAGTAGTGATTTTAAATGTGATGAATTGTTCTAATCCTTTTTCTCTGGATGAGGTTCCAGTAATTCTTTTGGCACAAGAGGCTAGGTTTGAACAATACAGTATTAGCTCTGACATATATACCCCATCGCACATCTTGTTGTTCAACAAAAAGAGAACCGCACTGGAGGTCATGGATATAGCACTCAATCCAACACACCAAACTTTGGGAACACATCAAATCGAGTGTCAGCTCTATAACAAATTTGGGCATGCTATTCAAAAGTGCCACTATAGGTTTGATCCAAATTTCAATGGCTTTACTTCAAATTCCAACTCTGGCGGACAACTTGCTTTTCAACAAAACAGATCTCCAGTAGCTACTATTGCTTGAGTACTGAGCCTTTCAATGACACAAATTGGTACCCTGATTTTGGAGTAACAAACATATGACTAATGAACTTGGAAATCTTAGTTTTGGAACTAAGTACACTAGTAACAAGAAAATCCTTATGGTTAATGGTGAAGGTCTTACTATTTCTCATACTGGGACTTCTTTATTTCATTGTCCTTTCAGTAATAAATTCTTTACCCTTAGAAATATGCTTCATGTGCTTAAAATTACCAAGAACTTAGTGTGAGTCAGTTTACTCAAAGTTTCTATATAGTTTGATCCAAATTGTTGTTATGTGAAGGATCTGGTGATGGGAACCAAGCTTCTTCAAGGGAGTCAACATAGGCTGTAGAGATTTGAGATGATACCTGCTGTGTCTGCTGCTGAATCCCATTATGGTTTGCCACAGCCTTCAATTTTCACAGCGAAGTCCTCTTCAACTATGCATGCCAAGTCACAGAAAAATAATGTCTCTACATGTCAAGAATCAGAGTCTGTTTCCAATATTTCTAAGTCTAGTGTTCAACATTCTGAGTCAATATTAGATATTTGGCACTGAAAACTTGGGTATTCTGCCTTGTCTATTGTCAATAATATTTTGTCAAAGACAACAACACCTCCATTAAATAAAAGTCTTAATTTATGCTATGTGTGCCAACTTGGAAAAAGTCATCAGTTGCCCTTCTCTAATTCTCAGATTGAGCATAGTGAACCTTTACATCTAATTCATTTAGATTTATAGTATGAAGCTCATGTGCTCTCACATAATGGAAACTGGTATTATGTGAGTTTCATTGATGCTGCAACTCGATATACTTGGATTTATTTTCTAAAATCAATGTCCGATGGCTACCAAGCTTTCGTTCACTTCAAATCCAAAGTAGAATTGCTCCTCAACAAAATAATCAGAATAGTTCAATCTGACTAGGGAGGAGAGTACAGGGCTTTTACCAAATATTTCCTTGACAACGGTATCTCTCATCGTGTCTCATGTCCACAAACTTCACCTCAAAATGGTGTGGTAGAATGAAAACACCGTCAAACTGTAGAAATGGCTCTTACCTTGCTTGTTCAAGCATCAATGCCATACAGATTTTGCGATGAAGCCTGTAACACAGTAGTGTATCTGATCAATTGACTTTCTATGCCTATATTACATGGACAAACACCTTTGGAAAGATTGTTTCGCATCGCTCCTGACTATAATTTCCTCAAGGTATTTGGTTGTCAA
Organism: Nyctanthes arbor-tristis; assembly: GCA_963692815.1. Classification (NCBI taxonomy): domain Eukaryota; kingdom Viridiplantae; phylum Streptophyta; class Magnoliopsida; order Lamiales; family Oleaceae; genus Nyctanthes; species Nyctanthes arbor-tristis. Next base: position 5,520 of record CAVNYN010213243.1, read on the forward strand.
TGCTTTCCTTATATTCATCCTTTTAATTCTCACAAGTTTGAGTTTCACTCAGTCCGATGTGTGTTTCTTGGTTATAGTAATAAGCATAAAGGTTACAAATGTTTATCTTCTTCAGGAAAGCTTTATATTTCTAGACATGTCATTTTCAATGAGTCATGTTTTCCATTTGCTCAAAATCCTTGTGCACAACCAAACTCCAATCAATCCTTATGTTCCAATCCCAATTCATTGGTCATGCATCCTCCCCAATTGAGTTCTATTTTAAACTACCCAGAAAGTCGTATAACGCATGACACACCAAAATCATCAGCTTCACAATCCTTACATCCACATTCCTTAGAGATAGGCTCTTTACCTTTCCCATTGCGGTCACAAGCTCTTGTATCTCCAAGATCAACCAGTATCACTTCTTCAAGTGAAGCCTTACCTCCTCTTGTAACTTCTCATTAGGTTCTACAGAGCCTTTTGTACTTCAACATAATAAGCATCCAATAATTACCAAGTCTAAACATGGGATTTTTAAACCCAAAGAATGGATTGCTAATCTATCTGATACCGGACGATCAACGGTTAGTCTTGCTCTAACTAGTGATAATTGGAAGCAAGCTATGCAGGTGAAACTTGATGCTCTTTTGAAATATAAAACCTGGGCTCTAGTTCCTGCTCTTTCTAATGGAAAGGTTGTAGGATATAATTGGATTTACAAAATAAAACATCATCCAAATGGTTATGTGGCTCGATATGAAAGAGTTTATGGGGATCAGCCACATGGATTTCAAGTTTCCTCTTCTTCTGATCAATCTTTCATGTGTAAGCTTCATAAAGCTTTTATATGGCTTAAAACAAGCTCCTCAAGCTTCATTTGACAAGCTTAAAAGCTTTGTTTTTACCTTGGGTTTCACCAACTCCAAAGCAGATAATTCTTTGTTTCTTAAACTTCACTCAAATTCTACAATTTATATGTTGGTCTATGTGGATGATATCTTGATTACAGGAAGCAACAGACTTGAAGTAAAATAGATAATCATGTCTCTTAATCAAGCTTTCTCATTAAAGGATCTTGGCCAACTTCATTATTTTCTTGGAGTTGAAGCACGGTTTACTACTAATGGCGGTTTACACTTGAGTCAGCGAAAATATATCAATGATCTACTTGCAATGGCTGAGCTAAAGGGGGGCCATGTCGGGCCCCGGCCCCCCTAAATTGGAAAATTTTCCATTATAGTTTGTTTTTAAAAAAAAATATTTATATGTAAAGGTAATTTAGCGATGCATAATATACGACTCATCCTTTCGGCACAATCCTAATATGGGAAATGCTAGGCCTCAACCTGCTCCTATGGTTACAAGTGAACATCTTTTAGCTCATATGCCGAAAAACTTTTTACTTAACTTTGGTATCATGTATACGCCCGAAACTAGAGCGAGCTTCTAGTTAGCGTCCTAGCACCTCTCTTGCGAATTTCATTTAAAGTTTTATTTATGTAAGCATGGTTAGAAGAAGCTTCTGGCTGAACATTTGCGACTTACAGCTAAAGTTATTTAAACACGAAAAATAACAAGCTGGTAGATAAACAAAAATTGCATTTCATTTATTAAAGTGCAAGATCCAAAACGCAGTGGGGCATAAGCAGAAGCTCTAAGCCTAATTTTCAAAAGATGGAGTTGAGGCCTCAACCTCCTCCTCTCCAGCTGAAGCTGGGACCTCAACCTCCTGATCCTCTCATTAGCGCTCTCAATGCCGTTGTCCTGCTTGATTTTAGTGACCTACTCCTTAAGGAATGTCAAGTCACACTATGGGCACACCTTCTCGACTGCGCTGATAATATCCTTTGCGGTCTTGTAATAGAGCTCTACAGTGTTCTTCTTGTATTCCTCCGAGCTCTTATACTTGGCGACTACCTCCTTATAACCAATCAGCCCATCGGAAGGGGTCCGACTCTCTACCTCCTTCAGGGCCTACTCATGGTTTAACCTCTCAGTCGCCAGCATAGTCTCCAGATCTTCATTTTTGTTCCTCAAGGCCTCAAGCTCATTCCTCAGCTGAGAGGCCTCATCCCTAGAAACATAGAGATCTTGATCCTAATCCTTCTCCTTCAAGGCCAATTCGGCCTCCTCATTAGCCTTAGCAGCCTGGCTTACCTCCTCAGTTAGCTTGCTTTTATCATCAATAATTCGCTACACGCAAGCCACAGCGTGCTGATCCAAGACTACTGAGCGAGCTTATGTGGCTGCGCTGGCTTGAAAGAGCTCGACCGTTGAAAATGAAGTGGCATAGTTTTCCCACTTATTTAACCAGCCCCTAGCTACATTGCTCATGGCGTCGGTGAGGTTCCTGGGCATGCGTTTGAGTGCTGTTTTGAAGGGCTTCTTGGCCAAGTTGAAGCAGAGCAGAGCCATAGGCTTCTTTGCCTGCTCCTTCTCCAGTATGGCGCGGCGAGCTGGATGAACTGGGAGGAAGAGGTCCTCAGCAAGCAGGTCTAGAGGTTCCTTCCCCTTAGTAGGCTACTCCTCTCTAGTTGAAAGATGAACTGGGGAGTGGGATGAAGAATGAGGAGTAGTAGGGTCTCAAACGACCTGCTGATGCTTTGATGGGGGTTCAAAGATAACAATGCCCTCAGTAGACGCCGGCCTATTTCCAACGACAATCTCCTCCCACAATCTCTTCTTTTTCTCCTTTTTCCTTAAGGACTCAGCCACCTGCTCAGTAGTCCTCACCTTCTTGACTTTCTTCTACTCTAACTTGGCTCTCTTTTTCTCCACCTCACGAACTGATCGCTTTTGACCCTTAGAGAGGTGCTTTTTCCCCGAGAAACACAGTGTCAGGCCAATAAGAAACCACAAAACGAGGTCACTTGAAGGAGTAAAAATAATGTGACAAGCTTATAGTTGTCAGGGTCTTTGGAGATACGCTCAATTCTTAGCACTGACAGACTAGTACTGATCAAGAAGTCTTCATCCATCAGGTCTACGACGTGACGATCTTGTCTCTTCAGCCTGCCAACTGCTTCCACCTGCTCCTTGAAGGTTGGGGACAGCAGCTGACCTCAATCTATACCTAGCACATAAAAAACAGGGTTAAGCATTAGCTCACTAGCTTTGACGAATTATTAACTTGGAAGCTACTTACTGGGTGTCCTGTAGCTTGTTTGGATGCTCGTGTCCTCATCCCCTGAAATTGGTGGGGTACTTCATTCACCTTTTACCCAGCCCTATTTCCCGTGGGAGATTGACTCTGAGACCCCTTTTACCAAGTTCCCCCAAAGATCCTGAGCTCCTGCTTTAGGGCACACCGCCACGCAAAATCTTCCCTTCCCGCTAGACGAGGATTTCAACAAATAATATGAGTTGAAGTCCTCAAGACTAGGGTATCCCCAGCCCTTGTGCGACTAAAGACGTGAGGACCTCAATGATGGCCCTCCTCTCAGTTTGATGGATCTGTAAAGGAGTAACTCCATAGAACCTCAATGGCGGCGGAAGCGGTACCATGAACCCGGCTTTGAACATCTTAATGCTCACTGCCACGCACTCTCTAGGAGGGCAATGAGCCCACTTCCCTTCATAAGGAACCCATAGGGCTACATGATCTGGCACACGATATTTCTATCACAATGCATGCAGATCAGCCTCACTGACCTTCGAGAGGATGTGTTTACACACTAATGGCAGCTCCTTCTCACACACCACTGCTATCGGAGAACACCCACTGGAGCTTGTCTCCGCCTCATCATCTCTCCCTCACTCTCCTCACTTGTCCAAACAACCTGGACATCTCCACCTCTGGAACCAGCCCTATATTCCTCACTAGACAACTTTACATTCACCTGGTTCCCTTCTCATTCTCCAATCCCAGAATGAGAACCCTATCCATTTTCCATCTCACAATTACAAAAATTCTGGTAGACGAAATCCCTCAAGTCTCTGAAAAAATCCTAAGAACTAAAAGTCTCAAAACTTCCTAGATAAGAGGGTGACCAATACCTTCAGGAAGAAATCCCATGAAGCTTTGAAAGTATCTTGGGAATCACTGGCTTCTTGAGGAAAAATGGGCGAGGAAGAGAGAGAAATAGGCGGAGGCATGCCATCTCGGTAAGCGAAAGGGCACCAATCAAATTAATGATTACTGGGTATAGTTTCCGAGACATGCCATTCCATTAGGTGGCCTCTACGTGGCGAGATAAGTTAGGTCAAGATTTTAAACTCAAATAGTCTAATTTTAGGTGGAAAAAGCCTAAAAAAAAACAGCGAGCAGACTTTCAAGGCCACCAACCCTGGAATGCAGGAACAGTGACCTTGAAGGGCATTTTGTGATCGCTAGGTCGTCAGGTCAAACAGGTCAATGGAGTTTGAAGGTAGGCCCATGTGCCCTGCTGTGCTCAATGACCTAAAGACCTAGAATGACTCAACGACTTAACGACCTCGTGTTCACCAGCCAACTCCAGGTTCTTACCACTCAGCTCACTAGGTCTCTAAGCTCATGAGGTTATTTCCCGTTGTTTTCGGAAAAGTGCTAGTTGGACAGCAAATTGCAAACCCATGTGCAAGTCTTATCACTTGCGGTTGATGGGACTTCTGCATTTATTATAAAGGTGTTGGTCACCTTCCCCATGTAGAGTTTAGGCAGAAATTAGTTAAAAAGCTGGAGCATAATCTCAGCTAATTAGTTTCACGTGCACCCCCATTGGCTGACATTAATTACTTGTAATCATGACAATCATGGGCATACATGCTAGAAATAGGGGGGAAACATATGAAAGGGGGTTCTTCTCTCTAAATTTCATAAATTCTTGCCTCTCTGATATTTATTCTCTTTGAATTCCACACTTATGGTCTTCTTAGCATTTACTTTCTTTAGATTCACTCTCCTAAATACACAAATTCTCTCAACTTGAGCATTTATTATTTGAGCAAGTCCAAATATAAATTTCCCACGTAAACAAATTTTGAGTCATGTTTGAGGCAATGATGGGCACACTAAGGGGCAGTGTACCCCTTTAGCAAGGCGTGAGCATGCTATGACCTTGATGATATTGAGCTCATGCGGTATACCATATGAAGGGTTACAGGTCCTGTTTGTGATGGTGTGCGAGAACATTATGATATTTATTTAACATAATAATCACGGCATGCATACATTGCTTACATTGTAGGTCCAGCACTGTAATCTTGGATTGTAGGTATCGCAACACAAGCAACGAAGGTAGGTGATAACTCCAAAATGATCAGACGTCTATGTACTCGGTCCTTGACTGTGGTCTTTGGGTTAGCCACAAGAGGAACCAAAAAGGTTACGCTGGTCTCTTTAAATTAGAATACCTTCTTTTTCACAAAAACATGATGTATTTTTATATAAATGATCCTCGCTCATCCGCTGCTTTTGGTTTTAAACTAATATTGGCTATATTTTAGAACCTCAATTTTACAAAGATATATTCTTTGTTATGTAATACCATTGTACATGACTTTAGAAAATTATTGTCTAGTCAATTTCAAACATACACTTATAAAGATTTGCCAAAAGAGTACATATTTTCACATAATTATATACATATTTCATATTTCTTGAAATTATTAAGTAGACTACAATTTATTTAAAATTCATAACAACTATAAATATTTCCAAAAAAACATGTGTATTTTACACAGTTATACTTACAAATTACATATATATATTCAGATTCTTTAAAATAAATTATTACTTTATTAGAAAATGTAGGAGTTTATAATAAATATTTGAGAGTGCTACATAGATGAAATTATTTTTAAAAAAAATTCCTAAGCAAAATGCGTGTAATTAACACCCGCCAACACCCTTCAACCAAAGCCCAAATAACCCAAATCGTGTAATGGCTCGGTGACAGCTGAGATTTCGACAAGATGGAGGGATGACTAATGAAGGAATTCCATCCATTTTGAAGGTTTGCGAAACAAAATCTCAATTGGGTAGCTCCTCCTTTTTAAAAAACACTTTTCGGTAACTGGTGTATTGCCGCCAATCTCTGGCAGCAGAGCATTTGCGCGAGGCTTTTTTCCCGGGTTGAAGACCTTTGAGGAAGCAGGGAGATTGACAAGATATTTGAATCACAAAAATGCAGCCGATGGTCGGAATGGCGATTTCTAATAAGATGCAGAAATCGGCAGTGGTGGCGGTGGAGCGCCTCTTCCATCACAAACTACAGAATTGCCATGTTGTGCGCCCCTCAAAGTTCGTGGCCCATGATGAGCACAACCAGTGCAACCTCAACGATCGTGTCCGTACTCAGGGCCGGTCTTGGGTTGAGGCCAATGAGGCAGCCGCCTCAGGCCCAGGCCTAATAGGGGCCCATTTAGCTTTGTTATACTGGGCCCAAATTGTATTGGTTCCTTTTTTTTTGTTTTTTTGGTTTTCAAGGCCCAAAATTGAAGTATAAGGGCCTAAAGAAAATAGTCAAGGCCCATCTAATTAAAAAAAACTTTTTTTGAAAATCAGTTGTCAAAACCAAAAAAAAAAAAAGGAAATTATTTTTTAATTTAGATATGCAGACGACGTCTTTCTTCCATTTTCAGCTACTCAGCCCAAAATCATTTAGTTCCCAATTCAATAAACCCTAATTTCCAAAATCGCAATTCACTAGTGCTCCAATATTTATTTCATCGTTCTGTTCTATATTTGGACCAATTCAATCAGCTGCTGCGTCTCTTTCCATCTTCTGTCGCCCATCCATCCACTCACTGCTCCGTGCTACTTGCTGTTGTCTGCCAGAGTAGTGCTGATCTGCGTGCCTGCACCTGCGTCTCCTCCATGGCTCCACTCTTCTGTTGCGGCTGCTTCTGGCCTGGCGGCTTGCGGTGTTGGTGTGGCAGTGTGCTACAGCCATCCTACTACTCAGAGAGCAACTCGGCCTCTTTGGATCCTTGTTTCAGTCATTGGTATTTGGTCAAGACTAATTTGTGAATAATTGTGAATAATTTGTTTTCCTTATGTGAATGTAAAATCGGTTTTGGCTTACAAAATATTTGGACTGCTAACTACTTGTTTTCTTTATTTACTGGTCTATTGGTTAATTAGTTTAGAGATTGAGGAATTTTGGATGGGGTTTTATAATTATTTAGTGGTTTATTGGTTGAATGGTTTAGGGATTGAGGAATTTTGGATGAGGTTTTATAATTATTTAGTGGTTTATTGGTTGAATGGTTTAGGGATTGAGGAATTTTGGATGAGGTTTTATAATTATTTGCTGATTTATTAGTTAATTGGTTTATTCTTGAATCTTGGATAAAGGTTGAATATTGTTATATTGATTATTGAATTTGAATCTTGAATTTAAAAGGAACTAAACTCAGATAATGATTAGGAGTTTTATTCTTTAGAGTTTAGAGTTTTAAGTTTTAATCTTGTAAAGTTTACAATTTATTCTTGAAAGTTGTTTTACGTTTCCTAAACATAATACTGTGCCAAAAGTCAGTCAGTTGGAGTGATAGATTCAGAAATTGATATAATTTGGGAAGTGCTCTTAAAGATTACGATAAAAAAATTAAGAAATATAGTATTTTTAAAAAAAAATTTCAGGGACAGCCCCCGGGAAGGGGGTTCTGCCCCCTTCCAACCCCCGGCCCATCCTTGCATTACTCACTATAGGGGTCTATTTTCTAGAGCTCGTCTAGGGCCCCAATAACAACAGGACCGGCGCTGTCCGTACTCTCACTCACTCTCACGCTCGTCTATGGTTTTATTTTGCTATAATCCGAAGTGGGTTTGAAATAAAATGCGCAGTCAATTGTGAATGCAGGTAAGCATTGTGGCCACTGAGCAAGCGGAAACACTGGCTTGTTACCGAAATTCTTAGGAAGTACAAAGTTTATACTCCCCCAGATAAGGAGGTGCCCAGTACTCAAGACTCAAGAAGCAAGAAATTGTGAGGTATTTTAGCTTTAAATAACTTCTGTTCTTTTCTCTTTTTCTTGTCAAATTTTGCTTGTGAATGTTTGTTATTAATTAAATGTATGTCGAAGAGGTTAACTGATACTAGTGAAGTTTATGGGTATATTGTTATTATTGCATGAGTAGATGAAAATTGAGGAGTACATAATTGATTTTTGGTTTATAATTGAAGTCTTTGAGAAGCCAATCTCATATGCCTTAATCAGACTATATTGATTTTTGTTGCCACATTGTACGTCGGTATGTGTAAGTGTTTGAGATTATGGCTGGGCTGGGGAGAGTTGAAGGGAGGAGGAAAAATCTGCTAATGCTAATTACATAGTAAAGAAATGCTTACATCTCACTTTCAGGTGGTGTAGAGGTTTTTCCTTCAATTTGGGATGGACTCTTCCTTCACCATTCATCGGGTGGTCTGGTATCATGATATTGCTGAAGTTGATTTCCATTGATAATGTTTCTCCTCATAAGTGAACTTGATGCATTCTTATATGCGATAATTGCAAAACTGTTTGTGCACCTTTAACTAAGTAGAAGTCTCTAAGAGAGACCTTGGTAGATTATTGGGCATTGATTTTCCTTGTCATTTAAAGGTTAACAAGAGTTGATAGAAATAGACTAATCAAATCGTGGATTTGAACTAAAGTATAAAGGCTTATTTTCTTGTTTTCCACGTGCTTCTTTTTAATTAATATATTAGGTTGAAATAGGAAATTTTCATTTTAGTTATCCAATGAACATCTTGACTCTTTGGTTTCAAGCAAAACTATAATCTTTTTTTGCTCGACAACCCAGTATACACGTAGAGTCCTTAAGATTGTCTGACATAGCTAAAGAAGAGTTACAGACTATCTTGTGGGCATATAATCACAATGCACCTCCGTTTCTAAGTAAGCATTGTCAGAGAATTGTATCCAATCAAGCTGTAAACTAGTGTTTCACGTAAATCTATAATCTGATTTGATTTCTATTACTTGATTTATTTATCCTTTGGTTCCATTTCACTAAAGTAGTGTTGTGACATTGGATAATTATTAGTAACGCTTGAATAATTATTTATGTTGTTTGGGTGCAGAAATAAAGACATAGAAAAATGATCCGTTGTTTATGCCTAACATGACCACTGATGCATCCCCGGTCAGAATGCAGTTTCAAACGGCTGATTATGCATACTCGTTTTGCATTTTACAATGAATATGCAAGAAAAGCCGAGTTCAGTGTCCAGCTTGGGAGTTGCCAAAAGAATGTACAGAAGAAGAAATATTGTCTACAATATTCTTGCAATTTAGGTTGCATATTGGCTTGTACTAATTTTTTTCTTTATTTCTAGGTTTTTGCTTCTCTAGTCTGATTACTTAGGCACGATGTAATTTATGCCACACGGGAGGATTCTAGTTTGCTTTATTTACGGTGTACTTTGTTTAATTAATGGAACGCTTAGGAGCATTCCATTTTACTTTAACCATATTATACTGTGGTCAATGGAAGGATTCCAACTTGCTTGATCTAAGGTGTAATGTGCATTGTGAGGAATGTATGGTGTGTTGAGGTATTGTGTTTAATTTATGATGAATTGGTGGTTGAGGTGATTGTGTTGTTTGGACCTCTACTTTGGAGGTGGTTGTTGCCTTATGGTAAAAATACGTGACTTTCGTATAGATGGAAATGTTCAATGTTCAAGGGAGATTCTGTAAAATTTTCTGTTCAAATATACATATGACCACAATACATTTGTATGCCTTATGTGTTCTTGCTGGTATGGTGAAGATGTATGTCTTTCATTTTTAAACTAAACTTATTGCATAATCATTTCACACAAAAGTCATTTTGAAAAGCAAAATTTGGGTAGCTTTTTCCATAGTCAATCTCACCCAAAAATGTAATGGGGGTATTATTGAAAATTACAAGAAATGAAAATTACTGAAATTAAAAAATAAACTAGATTAAAATGACTGCTCGATATGAGAGATGTTGTGGGACAACTCGCAACAAATAGCTGGGACAACTCGCAACAAATAGCTCCAAGAGATCAAATACTGTAAACCACTAAACATTAAATCTATTGAGCATAATCTTCCATACATGTAATATTTTTCCATACAAAGTATTTTTTTATGAAAACACTAATTACACATTGTTACAATTAATGAGAAATCTATTGTTCAAAAAAAAATTATTATTAATAATGAGAAATCTAAACTTTTTTGTCATGTACAAATCATCTCAATACTGAAATTAATGCTAACTGTTTCTTCATCAAAGAATCATCTTCGTTTTATCTGCATGTTTGGTTAGAGCTTTGGTGATGAAATGACTAACAATTCCAATAGGACAACAGTAGACAGAGAAACTGGATGCTTGGTCTCTACATTGTTGTGAAGTCTATCATGATAAACCTTCCTGGTTGAATGAAAAAGGGGCAAGCGTTAAAACATCTCCAAACGAACACCCCAAACTACCAGCTGATCATTTAAAGAAATGAAAAAAAAAGTTAATAGGAAAACATAATAGAAATCAACACATTGCCTTCTAAACTAGTTGACTTACAAGCTTGTAGAAATGTACATTGCTATACATTATTGTGTACCACAAAATACTCTAAAAAATATACTGTGCCTTTACTCTTTCATATTCCAGTGATCTTTAATCCCTAGACAGGCAAGTAAATCTTGCAGTTAAGGGAAAAAATATTTTAAAAAATGAAATGATTAAACCACTTATTTTTCTATATTATTCCACTAACTCATGCCATTAGAACCTCTTTTATGTTCTGTTCTGCTAAAACTTCTTATCATTATATACAATGAAATAAGAAAAGCCAAAAGCTATATGTGATTTGTTAAACAAGTTCAAAATATGTATAGCTTTTACAACTAACCATATTAGAAAGACAACCCTTATATGTCAGTAGTGAGCCTAATATCAGCATTCCCTACAGTAAAGTACTTACTTTCTTTGGAAACACGAGTACAATTACTTATACCATTGCAAGGGTTGTTTTTTTCCACACCAACCCCAAGTCCCAAGTGTAAGCTTGGTATAAGTCTTCTATGAAAAAATAAAACCTTCCGTCAAGGCAGAGCTACAAATCAACTTATGAACTAGAGACCTTTTGGAAAATATTAACTTGAATCACTTGAAATTTCTTTGCAAAATTACAGAAAATTAACTTGTCAAAAACTGAAACAAGAAGAGATCACTGAAAAAAAAAAAATCAGCGTACCTGCAAAATCTGGGCAGATGAAGCTTGAGACTGTGTTCTCCTTCTCTACTCATGAAAATTCATCTTTCACGTGTTCTCGAATTTGAATATAATCTATATGAAAAAAAAAACTATTTCAGCTGACAAAAACTATTTCAATGCTTCAGTATACCTGAATGAAACTTTGCAGCTTCTGCTGAGGCTGTAACCAGAAGAGAGTATAATTCCTGTAGTAAGAAATCAGATAGCTTTAGTTTAAAATGGTAAAGCAATAGTTAGGGTATTCATAATTTTTATCATCGGTTAAAAAAGAATAACTTAGCATAACTGAATTTCACAAGCCACAACTGAGTCTATCTCCCAAAAAGTGAAAATAAAAATTTTACCTATAAGAGGATTTTGAAAGTCCATACACTGTTCTATCATCAGGTCTGGATGGATGAACCAATGATGTGAAATAATAGGCACCGGATGTTAAGCAAGTTTCCTGAACGAAGAGAAAACAAAACTTGGGCAAGCTTAGTCAAACATGCTTTGTTTTAGTGAGTAGAAACCTCATCAGCTGCATTGAAATGCTATCAGTTTCACTTTTTATGTTTTTATCTTTCCATTTCACAGTTGAGACCGTGGAAACTATGAAGAGCATGTTTCTCTTCAATAAGTAAGTTTCTTTATTCAAGGGGAAAAAGAAGTAGTAACACATTTTGTGGAGGAAAAAATGGGTACTTCAAATTAACTAATATTAATAAGCTTAACCTGACTTCCTTTTTGTTGTATTCAGAATTCAGTAGAAGACTCATCAACTTCATGTTAATGCTATCATTGAACACTCGTCCAGCTTGCAATTGAATACATTATTATGACTTATATCTTCAATATCAACATTTTATCTTCTTTTCACACTTGAAATCATGGAAAAGTAGCACTAAGCAGGTTTTTGGCAAATTAAAAAGCTCAGTGATAGGTACATATGTACATAAATAAGTCCTAAATAATTAAACAGAAAAAAAAGGTTGACTGGAAATAAGTAACTACTTAAGGTTAAGGTAAGAGTTCCAATCAAAAAAAAAATTTTTTTTTTATTTAGACATAACATAAAGTAACATATTCAAGCACAGACCTGATGATATTGTGAAACCCTGCTATTGGATTGATAGTTGGAGATTCATCCAGAAGCAATCTGTTGATTTCCACTCCTTTTACGCTGTGAAATACCATAACCAGATAGCCCAATGGCTCCGTTAATGAAAGCATTGGCTGCTTGTTGCATGAATGCCATAGAATTTGGGGCTTCTGGTCACAGATCTGCTTTTAGGATTTAGGTGGGAGGTTGTTCGGGACTTTTACGCAAGGGCGGTTGCAGTCCGGTTGCCGTCCTTTTGCCAGAACTTGGGGTGGAGAGAGAGCAGATCGGTGGGTTAAGAGAGAAATATCGGTGGGTTGGGGGTGAGGATATGGGAGCTGGTGATGGGGAGGATAACGCGTCTGCTTAGCCAAAAATTAGAAAAATTCAATTTTTTTCCTTTTATATTGATGCACGCGGGCACGTCACGCCAGCATGCCACGTCAGAGCCTGGCGGACCTCAATTATTCTACAATCCCGCTACTAGTTGACGGTTACAAAGGCCGCTACATACAGGCACTATGTTTAGCAAGGATTTAAAAATGAGGTTATTTATAAATAGATTTAAAATTTAAATTTTGTATAAGTAGCATAATATAATCGTGTCATGTGGAGTTAATAATTAGAATAATGTGCAAATTTACATCACATCAAAGAGGTTGCTTAACAGTGTGTTGCCGTATGTCTAAAATCTAAAATTTAAATTAGTTGATAAATTGAGGCAAATTTTAAATGGTAACCAAACAAAGTTTGGACCGAAAAATAAAAGCTCACAAGAAATGGCAGGGTGTAAAATATCTCAAAAGATCGAAGGGTGCAAAATATCGCGATAAATTAGAAAACCTAAAATTTGAAACACGGTCTGTCAACGAAGCAGGTTCAGAAAAAGAAATTCGGGGTTTCTACTTGGCGAATGAAATTTGAATGGGGGTTTTTGGTTCTTGGCAAATCCCCTCCCAAAAATCAATCGAATCCATCAATGAGCTGAAGAACAACCCGACCATGGATGATTTTGAATATGTTGCTCCATGTTGTGATGGTGGAGAACGGAGAAGTCCCTTTCCTGCGGTTTTAACCTGACGTACTGGCTAGCAATGAGGAAGATGAAGATGAAGGGCCTAAGTCTCCTTTTGAAGTAGGTTAGTTAAGCTCTGCCATTTATGAAAATGTTGATTTACATGAAATTTCAAATTAGAAAATTTACTCTTGATAACTGGAGTTTACTCTCATTTTGGTGTGCTAAAATTTCATTCCTTTGCTTTCGATATTATTGATTAATTAATTAATACTCCTAGTACAAAGTTGTCATTGTAAATGTAAGTTCCTGGATGCATAGCCGAAAAGTCTAGAGGCAAAGAAAAATACATACATGGTCATGAGAGAAATAGAAAAAATTCTTGTATTATGGCCGTGAGTGGGTTTACTGTAATACTTCCTATTAGCATTTAGAAAGCACAAAATAAAAGTTTTCTTGAGAGAATAATAGATAAAACAAACTAGAATATTGGCCTAGCCTGGTTGCTCTCGCCTTTAGTTTTCTAAGAAAACTGCAAAAAGGTAGCCTTTCTGTCAAACAACTGCCCTTCTTCTTGGCAATATATTAGTGTCAAATATTTACAACAATAAAAAACAACTGCATGGAATATAATAAACGTATTAATTTAAAAAAGCAAATAGTATATGTTACATCCGATAAATATAGCTTGAATAAATGATGAACGATAATACATGTATAAGACATTTATAGTACAACTGGTTGTTTGGCTATCTTCAACACAAATCATAATCTCCAGACCTTTTCAATTTGTAACCATCGAAATCCTAACTATATATAAATGACGTATTGCAATTACCACAATTCATCCAATTTTGATACGACATTTGTAGCACAAAGTACTCCAGGATGACATTTTTCTAATTACCAATTTTACCCCCTCCACCCGCTTTCACTTTCAACTTCGTGCATAAATCCAAAACCACACGCAAACGAGCTCTCTCTAATAGTTGTGCTATTTGAACAAAGGCACATACAAAAATTCTAATAAAACTGACACATGGTACAATCCTATTTTTCAACACATCATATTTATATTAACACTAATCACATAATACACAATCAATTTTATCACTATTTTTGTATATTCTTTTGTCCAACTAGAATTATCCCGCTCTACACTCTTTCCCTCTGCCACCGATATTATCAAAGACCTAGATCCGGATGCAATTCATAGGTCACTGAGAAATTGCACAACCTTGAAGATCGGATAGCCTTGGGGATTTCCACGATAAAAAACCTCAAGTCTCCAACTGCCAATATCGCTGAATTAATGGTTGCGTTCGTGTAAGTTTTGTTTCCTCTCTACACAATTCATTGACCCTAATCACAAAGCTCAAGCTTTTTTCA
>CAVNYN010213244.1:0-31022 GCA_963692815.1 Nyctanthes arbor-tristis
AACTGGGTGCAGGCTTTCAACACACAACGGCAACTTATAATACGATGATTTACATTGCTGGGGAAGCCAAGCAGTTTGAGTTGGTCGAGGAGTTGCTAGAGGGAATGGAGAAAAACTCTTGTGAGAAAAATGTTAAGACTTGGACCATTGTTATATCTCATTACGGAAAAGCAAAGTTGATTGGCAAGGCCCTGTTGGTTTTCGAGAACATGAAAAAATCGCAAGTCGAGGCTGATGGGATAACTTACAGAATTATGCTGCGTGCACTTTGTAATGCTGGAAAAGCCAACATTGCTTGGGAGTTCTACAAGGAGATGGTACATAAAAAGGTGGATATAGATTTGTGCTTGTATGAGCAGTTGCTGAATTGTTTGGCATTGTCTGGGGATACTGATGCAGTTCATGTTACTGGTCATGACATGATAAGTGTTCGAGAGATTCCCGAACATCGTGTTTATGGGCTCATGCTAAAGAGTTTTTGCATTGCAGGGAGAATTAGAGAAGCGTTGGAGTTGATTCGTGACTTGAAGAATAAGAACGTTAACCTTGACTCTGGAAATTTTGAAGCACTGGTCCAAGGACTCTGTAAAGCAGACAGCATTGAGGATGCATTGGACCTGATTGAAATAATGAAAAAAAGGAATATATTTGTTGGAAATGTTTACGGGATCCTCATGAACGCATACTTGAAAAGAGATGATGTTTCGGAAGCACTTAATGTGTTCCAAGAAATAAAGAATTCTGGCCCTGTAAGCATTTCAACCTACACAAATTTGATGCAACATCGCTTCTGGAATGATTGTATTTTATGAATTTTTGTGTGTATGATAACCTTTTCATTACATATAAAGAGTATCATTATTCCTTTATTTTTATATGTCTTGTTTTGTGAAAAGAAAAAGAAATAAAATAAGTAAGATATCACTAGTTAAATAGTTTTGGCTTTGCCACTGGCCCCCACTAAAATACTTTCTGGCCCCTCCAATGAAAGTATACAAGAGTTTGGATTGAATACATGCCCGAGTCTATGAAAGATGAAGATCATACATGTCCCTCTCTACTTCTATTCCAAGAATATGGTGCAAGTTTCCCATATCCTTCTGTACAAATTTCCGATTAAAGTCATTCAATGTAATGCTATAGCAAATTGTCATCACTTCTAGTAACCACAACGTCATCTACATCCATGAGCACAAAGATGATATGCTTTTGATTTGTATAGAAGAATAATAAAGAGTTATCTGCCCTGCCCTAGATTGCACAAACTCTCAGTCAAGCTCTAGGTGCGTGCCTCTTTAGTTTTTACACATATTGTAGTTTAGCTTTGTCCATATAATCTTCAGATTGCTTGAGAAATAGCTCCTCATTTAGGCTTTCCATTCAAGAATACATTGTTAATGTCCACTTGTCTTATGCTCCAATCTTTTCATACAACTAAAGTAAGGACGATTCTTAAGGTATGTGAATTAATTAATGATTAGAGTGAAACTGTGAAAGTTTATTTAAGATCTATACCTACCCTTTGTAATAAACCTTTTGCCACCAATCTTGCTTTATATCACTACAATAGTCCTTGTGTATCATATTTAACTCTAAAGAGCCATTTATTATCAATAACCTTTTGACCAGTTTAGGAGCAACCAATTCCCACGTTCCACTCTTAATTAAGGCATCAGACTCTTTATACATAGCAATTCTCCAATTTTCATTAGTTAATGCCTCTGAAACTGAACTAGGCTCCAATTCTAGCCTGCCATAATTAAATTTATATCTTCTTTAGCACTAATCAGATAGGTTTTGGGCTTAAAAATTCTTGCTTTACTTCTGGTAATCATGTGATGCCCTGTTGGCCTTTGTTTAGTTGTTTGAGCTATACCTGTATACCATGTGTCTAAATTTCAGATTCTTCAGTTTCATTCAATTCCCCCGTTTGCTAATTTTGTAAGTTTCCACTTTCATTTTCATCACTCAATTTTAGGGGCACGGGAGAGCTTATTTCTATTGTGTCAACTGTGAATAGAAAATAGTCACGTCACTCGAACAGGAGATGTCTATTTGCAAAACAGAAAATTTCATCAAGCTGTAAGTAAGAAATGATGAATGAAGAAGAAGTGCGGAATTGGTAAAACACCTCTGACTGATAAAGACGTGAAAGCAAGAGTTGTAAATAGATGTAATGCGCCTTTGTCAGGCGTGCTCTAAGCTTGAAGAAATCATAAGTATACAACTTGATTTCTGATTTCCAGTATCTCCTTGAAATTATAAACAAATCCCACATAGTGTGGAAAAAACTTCAGTGCTCCGGCCACTGAATTTTTGCCATGTGGATAATTATTGATCCACTTAAGCAATCCACATCTCCCATTAACACCATTAACGGTTCTTTGAATTCCATTATCTTTTTTTTTTGTTTTTTTCTTCTTTCCAAATTTTCCTTTTTATGGTTTTAACTTTAATTTTTCATTTCAGATATTTGTTTTAACAAAACTGCCTTATAATTTGAAATAAACAACACGTGAATTTTCGGTATCAAAATTTGTATTAAAAATCATGTGTGCGAACGTTGAATAAAAAAATATACAAATGATATGTTGTATGAACTTTGTGTAAAAAAGTCGGAAAAATATTTTAGTTGGCAAATGGCGAGCATGTGAAATGGGAAAAAAAAAAAAAGAAAAGGTGAAATGACAAACCAAAATTAAAACCAAAAAAAGAAAATATTTTAGTCGGCAAATGACGAACACATGAAATTGGAGAAAAAAATATCTGAAATAAAAAATTAAAGTTAAAACCATAAAAAGCAAAACTTGGAAAGAAGAAAAAAATAAAAAAAAAATTATGGAATTCAAAGAACCGTTAATGGTGTTGGTTGTTTAAGTGGATCACTAATTATTCACATGACAAAAACTCAGTGGTTAGAGCACTGAAGTTTTTTCCACATAGTGGATATTGAACATCATTCTCTAACATACCAGTGGAGGTGACATACAAAACAAATATCACTTTATATTAATGAAAAAAAATATGACTGTGAATTGTATTTGGGAGGGGAGGGAGTGGAACGTTGATATTTGCATATTATGAGTTAATTATCTAAAATGTTATCATACTTTCAACAAATTATCTAGCATGACACTGTACTTTAAAAATTACCCCAAATGCTATTGAACTTACAAAAATGCGATCTCTCATGCCACTCCGTTAATAATAAGTTGAAAATTTAACGAAATGATGACATGACTAGTTTTTTCACCTCTCCGACTGCAATGGACGCCGGAGACTCTACAACCGCCAGAAGTTGCAGAAAAAATGGGGGGTTCACCCCCCATTCGTGCTGCCAAATCTAGCAGTAGGAATGGGGGGAGCCCCCCATTCTGGCAGCACTAATGAGGGGAGAACCCCCCATTTTTTCTACAACTTCCAGTAGCATTCATTGTCGCTGGAAGTTGCAGAATCTCTGACGGGTGAGGGAGGAGTGGGGTGTTGGTTTTCTTTTCTTTTTCTTTTTTTCTTTTTTTGATTGGTAAAGAATGGTGTACCCATGTGTCATGCCATGTAGGATGGAGGAGGTGAAAAAAATAGTCACGTCATCATTCTGTTAAATTTTTAATTAATTATTAACGGAGTGACATGGGAGGTGGAATTTTTATAAGTTCAATGACATTTAAGGTAATTTTAAAGTACAATTACATTTTAGATAATTTGTTAAAAGGTTGATAACATTTTGAATAATTAACTCGTATATCATTAAGCTAAACTTTCTGCTGAATGTCAAACTCTCAGTCGTTGGTTGGATTCGGTAGACAAGACAGAATCTCAGCGGATTCCCAATCTACACCCACGACAATATGGCCTCTTTAGTCATTAATGCATTTCTTTTTCTTTCTGTTTCCTAAAGCGCAAAGTCGGATTTTTACATAAAAGTCAGACAACCACCAAAGAATTCTAAAAACTGAATCTCAATTAGTACCTGAACAAAGATTGGTCTAAACTTGTAACTTTCCAACAGTGATGGAATTGAATAATAGACCCCCACGTCACATAAAAATGGATAAGTTCCTGAAATTTTCACATATTTGTGGGCCATCTCGAAGCAATTATTAAAGTTGAAAATTTCCAAACTAATTCCATCAATTACCCTAATTTCCCCTTTCAAAAAAACCTCTAATTCATCTTTATTCAAGCGCGATCTACCGGTTAGAAATATCAAAGTTAGATACGCGCATCACCCACGTCGATATGTGCGATGCAAATCACAGAGGTAATTGGGTGGGCCAGCTGTTACAAAATTCCTCCAATGCAAATTCCTAGCTAAAAATCATCTATAACACCATACAGATGACACTATATCGTGTTATAATATAATTATTATTACTAATATTATGTCCGTGCGTCACACGGAATATAATAATTAGCACAAAAAATGTGTGGTAATTTGAAAAATTAAATAAACACAATTTTATTACATATTACTAACTTATATATATGTTATTAATATATATATATAAATAGAATCAAATTAAAATGTACAATATTTTCACTTTACACAAAACTAATTACATTGTCATTTGTAAAACAATACTCTTAAGTAATGAAAATGAGAATGAAGAATTTTTTTAATACAAAATTAATTTCTTGACGAGTATGGAAACAAAAAAAAATGGAAAAGAGGGCATACAAAATTTATATAACTTCATAATTACCATACACCTACATCCTTATTTAATAAGTATCAGTATAAAAAATTCAAAAACATATTTAGAGTATGAATGATATTCATTTGTCACAATAAATTCTCTTCCACAACATACGTCTGGAAAAATTATTTTTTGCATTTCCTGAACAATGCCATAAATTCTCCAAAAAAAAATCACTACTAATTAAATCTATTACAAAACACTCAAGGGATATAAAATAAAAATATATATCAATTTTTATATATTATTATAAAATAAAATAATAACAAAATGTAACTAATAGATTATTATTATTATTATAAAATAAAATAAAATATGAGAAGTATATAAAAGTAGGATAGTAGTTTTGGCGGAAAAACTTGCATATAGTCACTATCCTACTTTAATATATATAAGATAAGATTAGGTGGTGTATATTAGAATAGGCCACAGTTGTGATTTCCAATGTGATTTGTTTCAATGCACGCTATATAGTCATATATATGATATTAAATCAGAATTATTGGTAAGAATGTGAGATAAATCAAAATCTACATACTCACCAACATGTCAAATCTTTTATCATTGTGTTTTATGAGTAATCTTATTTATATAGATTGATAATTTTTTCATTTAGAGAAGCATTCACATATTCAATTTCTTGAAGGGTGACTACCTTAAAAATGATCTAGTGCTATAAAGCCATGTGACAGTAAAATAGGACCAGTGACTACACAACAAAGTACACTTGGGCCTTGAGATTGGTTTAATCTTTAATCATTATTATCTAGTTCCAATCTAATAATATAAGCTATCTGTTTTCGACATTCCTACCAAAAGGTGCTATTTGTAGACAAGGTCTCAGAAAGTCTTTTACAATATAAGGTAATTTTATCATCTTACCCATGTATATTGTGTAATTGAAGGGAAAAAAATCTAGGGAAAAATTGGTGAATTTTGCCTTGTTTTGTAAAAAAAATTATGAAGACTTCCCTACAAATAGGGGCAAGACTCTTGCTCGGTTTTCCGTATCGACCCTAAACCATACCAAAAACCTCCATGAATTTCATCTTCCGATCTCACAAACACAATTGTTTTCAAACAATTCGGTGAAAATGAAAGCAAGCCCATCATTTCGTGCTCTTGTTCGAGGAGAGATCAAGCAGGAAATCTTCCGATCATTCGTCTTTAAGCTCAGGCAGAGTTGGAGACCTTTTTTTCACTTCCTTGACAAAAACGCATCGTTCAATTGTGGTTCAAACTCACCATCTACTGTTTCCACAACGTCTTTTTAAATTTACGGTTATAATTTTCTAGCATGTTGCAGTAGATAATTTTCAAATTTGCACAATAATTTCAATAAAACAAGCTAATTGGAATGCACTTGTGCGATATTGCCGGGCTAAAAGAAAATATCTTGGAGTGGTGCAATGTGAATATGAAATTCGATCTTGTTTTAAATTCTCAATCAATCAGTTTGACACTCTCACTGTCCACTTTCCAGAAGATGCGATGAAATTACACGCCATATAATTTTTTTGGTAAAACAAAATTTTTTTTTAAGGAAGTTGATCGAGTTCCAAATATAGAGTTTGATGTAATTCTTTAGAAAAACTGGGCGAAGATAGTGTTATTTAGCCCCTCTTTTACCCATTTCCATTCACTGTCCTTGATGCACAAATTCATGTGCAAATCAATCAAACTTTGACACTTGTCTAATTTAAATATTTTCCAATGACATTTTCCTCTACACGTTATTTGAAAATAAGTTTTTTCTTCTTAGTTTTTTCCCCTAATATTAATCTTGCTTTTGATAGACCAGTCGACCGCCAGACATATAGTAGTGTTATGTTTTCAAATGCTTATATAGCGCACCAAATACTGACACACCAGATCGCGGGACATGATGTGATAGTTCTAAACCTTTCGTAAATGTGTTAACTCCTTTAATGGGTTAGCAAAATGACACTCACTTTATGTTTGGAGTGTCACTTGCTTTTGCTTTTCGATCAATTAATATATATACATATTGAAATTGGAGTGCATAAAAAACACTTCTGAGGCGCAAGATTTGGGAAAGAAAAGTTTCCTGGAAGGGCGACAAAGTTTCCATACACATATAATAAACGGTTAATTTCGCAAATTGTCTCCAACCTTTAGGTTAAGAACATATTTTGTCCCCAACCTTTTTTAAGACACACCACAGCCCCCAACCTTTCAAAAATGCACACAAATCGTCCCTATTGCCACTATTCCGTCAAATTTTTATGAAAAAGACGATTATACCCCTCATAAACATTTTGCTGCCAGAAATGGCAGCGAAATGGGGGGGATTCCCCCCCTTTTTGGCCGCCGGAATGAACCATTCTGGCGGCCGGCAATACTGCAGGCGGCAAGGGAGACGTGGGTGGGGTGGGTGGGGTGGGGTTTTTTATTATTTTTAAATATTTTTTTAAAAAGTTTAAAATGTTTATGGGGGTATAATCGTCTTTTTCATAAAAATTTGACGGAATAGTGGCAATAGGGACGATTTGTGTGTATTTTTGAAAGGTTGGGGGCTATGGTGTGTCTTAAAAAAGGTTGGGGACAAAACATGTTCTTAACCTAAAGGTTGGGGACGATTTGCGAAATTAACCCAATATAATAAATGGATAAGTATTACTTTTTGTCTGAACAGAATGAATAAGTATTACTATTATAATTATTATAAAATAAGCATATGAAAGTATGATAGCGGTTTTAGCGAGAAAATTTGTATGTGATCACTATCCTACTTTAATATATATGTATATATATATAAGATAAGATAAAATAAGATTTCACTCAATTATGCTTTTTTGTTATTTATTTATATTATTGCTTGTTATACTATTTTGTTTATATAAAGATTACTTAATTCCTGACCTTTATTTTGCTTCCGAAGACCATTCTTCATAAATTCCATTATACATGATTGATCTGAATTTGTTTGCTCTATTTTTTTTATTTTTTAAATTAGGGTGAAAATTGTGGATGGTTTCAAACTCGAGAATCTAAGGCAAATTCATGCTATTCAAATGGAAAAGGAGGACAATGGAGAAAGAGTGATGGAGTTCATGTGAAAGATGATGAAGGAAAAAGCTAATTGGCATAGATGAAATAGAATGTAGAACCACCACCACCATGCCCCCAAAGGGGAGGGGGCTGGGGGATCCACAAAACAATCAAATTTTCTAGAGAGAGCGGTGCTCTCTCTAAGGGGAGAGTACCCATACACTTGGCCCCCTTATTGGGGGGAATCACGCGGGCTATGTCCAATGGGGGGGAGGCAGGGGCAAGTGTATGGCACAACTCACAAAACAATACCCTAAACTTTTTCTCTCTTTCTTTTTTCTTTAAGGCTTTAATTAATTGTTATTCTTGTTTTATAAAATACTTACAAAATTTATTAGTATCAACATGTGCTTAATTTACACGTTAATTTAGAGTATTATCATGATTTTTCTTGTAGTGCTGCTAATTGTTTTAATTTTCACTAAATTATATGACAATATGAGATCAAGGGGTTGGCCTTAGCTAAAAGCTCAACCCCTTAGAGAATCTACATTGATAGTGTTAAAGTAGATTGTTAGTGTAGTTGTTAGTTAATGACTTAAAAAAATCTACATTGGTGTTGTTAAAGTATTTGCTAAAAGCATTTAATTTAATAAGTTATTAGTTTTGTGTTAAAATTAACAATAAATTTAATACTTTAGAGCATCTACATTAGTAGTGCTAAAATTATCTATCAACATAAGTAAAAAATAGAGTTCTTACTAATTGTTAAGGGACGCCTAAACAAGTTAAATTTAACTATTAAGTTAAATTTAACTCTTATTTTAAATAAAAGTGTTAAATTTAATCATCAATTCAATAGTCAAATAGTGGATCAAATCCCAATTTAATTAAAATAAAAAAAAATAATACCATATAAAGTGTTAAGTTTGTTGTTACCTTTAACAATAAAACTAATAACACGTTAAATTAAATATTTTTAGCAACTACTTTAACACCACCAATATAGATTTTGTTTGAGTTATGAATTAATAACTCCACTAACAACCTATTTTAGTACTACCAATATGAATGCTCTTATACAATATTATTTCTTCTTTTTTATTTTAATTAAATTGTGATTGACTCACCCTTTTACTATTGAATTCATGATTAAATTTAACACTTTTAGTTAGAATCACCAATGTGGCATAAATTAATAGTTAAATTTAGCTTGCTTAGGTGTCCTTTAATAATCACTAAAAATTCTACTTTTTGCTTATGCGAATAATTAATTTTAACAGTACCAATGTGAATGCTCTTATTGGGAGTTGTCATATTTGAATCCTATGTGCCCCTCCCTTATATTCGCTCTTTTATTAAAAAAAAAAATCCACATGATTTTAATTTATGCCTACTTTTTATTCTTCTGGTTTGGTTTATCAAGTTCTATAAAACAATGAAACAATCATGTATGTATTAATTTTGTATTTAGAATATGAACGGTTTAAAATTTTACTTGAGCTTTACGTCCGATTTTGCTCTTCCAATTTAGCTTATTCAAAAAGTTGAACAAAATAATGAAATATTCATACATGTATAGTAATTAATTCTATATATATGTTAGAATATGAAAGGTCTATAGTTGAATTAGTTAACTTTGAATTTATTAGGTTTTTCAAAAAAATATAAGAGCAAGAAGTAAATAAAAAGTTTTTCTTGATTACCCTTAGATATATATATATATATATATATAGAGTGAAGTGATTATAGTGCGAAAACAATATAAATAGGGTATATAAACCAAAGAATGAGGTCAAGTCCAAATCTTTGTGACAGTAACACCAATAAGAAAAATTAAGCTTTGTGCCTGCGAAAGAGACTCCATATCTTCATTTTAGGGCATTCCTTGGGTTCCCACATAAATTTCACAACAACGATCAATGACAATATATTCCAACATGCCTCTGTCATCACATTTTTAATTTTAACCAATGAGCGGTAGAGATTCATATAGTACATGTAGATGTTATATGATATGTGGATTGTTTTGACTAAATTCAATTTTGAAAGAGTGGACATGCACAAAGGATCTAACCGCTTTGAGCAAACTTGCCAAAAAATTGTCAGCACTTGAAGCATAAATTAACATCCTCCGTAACTTGAAGAAAAAGAATTTTTTGGAATTGTTGGTACATGTGGCCATCACATGCAATAGACACATTATTACCGGTCCATTGTGAGTAAATGATTAAAATCAATGTTGTTATATCTCTTTGAGGAAAAAAAATCAATAATGTTATAATTATAAACTTAACTTTCTTCTATAATTTGTCAAGACTCAGGTGGTACGGTGACATGTGAGTTGATTTCCACACCTTTGTAAAGGTTTCGATTCCCCATCCTTTTATAATACTCACCAAAATAAAAAAATAAAATCTATACGCGTTTAGCCCTTGGCATCTTGGACTGGCCTATGGGGCCTCAGAGAATACGTTAACGTGCTTATGAATTCCGCCAAACATGCTAACCAGTTGAGAATCTTGAATTCGAAGGCCCAGTAACGCTTGTTGGGGGCAAGATAACAGTGAAATTGATCACAAATGCTTATACAAACCAGTGAAATTGACCTATAAACTGTCTTGCTTTAGAGCATGATTAATGTTTGAGAAAAAAGCCAACCAGAAAAAAGCCAAGGGGAAAAAACCTATTTCCAAATAATGTATAAGAGGAAAGAGAGAGGGAAATTTTAAATTAGACACGTGACAGTTTTTTATTGGATTGAAAGGGAGCCGGAATGGGAGAAAAGAGTATTTTATTAGATTTGAGAGGAGCGAGAGTTGGGGGGGGGGCTAAATTTTGGCCCCTCACTTACCCTTTTCCCCCTATGTATAGGTTTTTGCCCATTCTACTAGACACATTATTTGGGGTATTGGGGAAAAAACTCAAAATCCAACGCTAATTGTGCTCTTATACTTATCCACTGTTTTTGAAAAAGTAGAGAATTTTCAAAAGCAGTAATAAACCAATTTGCCGGCACGCTTTATACTTATTTAAATTGCTTCGTTGACAACGAAATAAAACCACATGCTCAAAGGGGGAAATAAACAAGAAAAATGTCATTCTAATCAGTCAACTTGCAATATAAATATAGAAGATCAAGTTCACAAATGCACGAAATCCGATGCCAATGGAGTCACGGGAGTACAATATGATACAAATAGTATGGCCATTGGTCGATCTTGTGATCCCAAATTACGTGTGCTCTTCCGATCAATTTGATTCTTGTGCAGAGAATAAAAATTCCTTGCTTCACATGTCTGCTGATTTTATTATTACCAGACATTTTGCTACTTTCGGCTCTATAAATGCCCATGCAATCAGTCTCTGAATGACCATATACTCTATTATTCAGGGTTTCAGTTTGATCCATCAATGGAGTCCAAGAAATGTTCATCGCTTGTTCTTTTTCTCTTCTCTTCTTTTCCCTCACAAGTGGCTGTTATGTCTGCAACCAGCCAAAGCCAAATCCCACCCCAAACCCCACCCCGGTTAAGGGTACCTGCCCCAGAGATGCCCTAAAGCTTGGCATTTGCGCCAAGCTACTCAACGGCAGCGTTGGGACCACAATTGGGAACCCACCCGATCATCCTTGCTGCTCGGCTCTTGGTGGGCTTCTGGATCTTGAAGCTGCTGTTTGTCTTTGCACTGCATTAAAAGCAAATATTCTTGGAATTAACATTAACATTCCTATCTCTTTGAGTTTGCTTATCAACACTTGTGGAAAATCCCTCCCCAAGGATTTCATTTGTGCTTAACAATTAGTTTGATTTTTAGCAGTAATTTATCTTCTAGCTAGTAGGGTTTTTCAGTTTCTTATTGCTGATGTTTTGTTTTCATTATTGAGAGCTTAACAATTCTTACACTGAGATCACAGATCTTTCTCATTGTAACTAACCTCGAGTTCTCAAAGTGTATTTCCTCAAGTGTAATTTTCTATATTTTACTGATCATCGTTCCCCTTTGCTTATATCTCCAATGAGCAAACCCAGACAGATATATGCACAAATTATCATTCAAGCGTCATTAATGTTAACTTAATTCCAAGACTGTGTATATAAATAAACACACTATTCCTCTTAATTTTGGACACATGATAACATTCTTGGACCATGCAGGAAAAATATTAACGGATAAAACCTAGCATCATAATAATATGCTGACTTGAAATAAAATTAAGAAAAACATATTTAATGGGCCTTTAAAAAATATTCCTTCATCAACTTGGTACTTGAAGATGCTGGGTGTAAGTAATGGCATCGTACTATTCTTATGAATCAAATTGTTGATCTTTAACTCCCAAAACCGATCCCTAGGCTTATGAAGTTGGGCCCAAAACCCTGTGAAACCAACGTATAACCCCCATTACTTCCACAATAGAACACCATATTCCGTTTATTAGCAATATTCCTATTCCTATTTATTTTAATTTCAAAATAAATACTGCTAAAATATAATCAATTACATCTATATGCCTTTTAGAATATTTATTATAACATGTATTACACAAATATCCAATATGCATTTACTTAATTTAAAATATATCTATTTTGAACTATACTATCAGGAGTCTTCCATCTTAATTATTTGGCTTCAAATAATTGATAAGCGGACAATTCGTATGGATATATTAATTGTAAAATGGAGTATAGTTGTTGCGATTTGACAATGAAGACTTTTGAGCCTAATTATTAGAGCAAATTTGCAGTCCTTATTATTTCAACCACCTTCAAGTTGTCAACTAGGGTTAATCCCCTCTTGTCTTCCTGCCCCTAACAAGCTAGAAAACCTAAAGCTTATTTCCGTTCATCTTTTAATTTAAAATTTAAAATTTGAATTTATTTTCTTTTTGTGACTTGAGTCTAATTTAATAAAAAATGATTTGTTTTTATTATTTTTAGTATTTTCAATTTTCTACAATGAAAATATGCAAAATGACTATACTAATTTTTCTTATTTTCAAAAATAAAGAAAATTGGAAAATGAAAAAATGGCAAACAACGGGATAATTATAACATCAAATTAAGAGAGCATGTCCTAAATATCTAGAAAGATCGGGGTCCATTTATATATGAGATTAATTAGTTGTACATTCTCCATTGCTTGTTGGGATATTTCAAAAGTTAAATGAATTGGCCAACTTGAATTGATCTATTTCATATAAACTTGACTTGTAGAGAAAAGAACAAAAGGGGGGAAAAGGATGGTTGTAGACCCAGCTTATCCCTCAAAGCGGAGAACTGGACTAGCCAAAATTAATGATTTATTTGCTTTCCAAAAAATTAAAATTAACGATTTATTTCTGTTTTTTGTTATTTCAACCCGGCCTAGCATGTTCTATGTAAAGAAGGAGCATATAACCTAGAATTAATTTATGATTCAAAATTCCTAGATAGAAAAATATAAAATCTTGAATTTCTTTTAAAAAAAAATCAATTTATTTAGTAAACCTAATATAAATATATTAATTAGCCAAAAGAGGAATTCAAAAAATAAAATTGTTCAGAAATATTTATAAGTTGAGATTTGAGAAGAGGAAACCTGTGATTCAAAATAGAAGTCAGCAGCGAGCAGAATAATTAATAAATAAATATGTAATATTATTACTAATGAATTATTACTATATAAATTTGGCCGACAAATCCAAGACCTTTGGGATTAATTAGGCTTTAAGGATTCTTAAGGGACAAGACACGATAGATGCACTGAGAACTCCAATTGTTGTCAATTGCCTGCACCAGCTAAAAGCTTCCTGTAATGTCTATTTCCCTCTTTATATGTTTATTCATTCATTCAGAATGACCCAGCATGACTTATTAGTAACCCCAACTCATACTACTTACGAGTGGCTTTAATTATTAAAACAAACAATATTCCCCTGCCGATCTGGCGTCCATGTCAAAAGTTTGCACCTGTAGCGTTCAATAATCGACACTAGAATTTACGTCGATGTATGTAATAAAAGTGAAGGACCCACGGAGGAAAGGAGACTCTAATGTGGTATTTTTTGTTAGTGATCCTTTAAGCGCCTTGCCTTGTCACATGACTTTGAATCTAATATCTCCAGACTCCATATGTGAAAAGAAGTATAAATATATATCTTCATATACCAAATGCTTAGTAATGAAGATTGCTTCTTCAGAAATGTAACCTTCCCATGACATATTATAAGTTACTAATTAATACTCACTCCGTCCAAAAAAGATATTCTTCTTTTTCTTTTTTATCCATCCCAAATTATATTCCACTTTCTTAAGTTAATTCTTTATTTTTCTAATATGCTCTCATTTATTGTGTATAATAATCAACAATAAAGAACAACGAAAGTGAAATATTAAATAAATCAAAGCGTATATTATGAAATATATTGTTAAATTACATATTTTTAATAACAATCTTAATCCAAGTGAAAAATGAAAGTGAAATATCTTTGTGGGACGGATGGGGTTTGTTTTTCCTCAAAGCAAGTTTCACCACCACTTGTGTCGTAGTAGCAATCTGCTACAATTTGTCCCTTTTTAATATGTTTACCCTGTATGTTATATATATAGTGCCAAATAAGAAGATAAAACAAGCATAATAGTATCTTCTTACTGATCAATCATCACATTGCTTCCCTGAAATGGTGGCATATCATTCCTGTTTTAATTGTTCTGAATCTAATCAAAGGTAGCTGCTTTTGTTCGAGCATAAGGTGGCCGCTGAATTATTGAACATGCTACTGAAAGAGAAACAATATATTCTTGTTCTTTCGTTTGTTAATTCACAAATTAACCCTAGTGTCTTCTTCCCCCCTACCATCGTTTGATTCTGAAGCTTATAGTGTACATTTTCGACTATGAAATTTCTTGTAATCCCTGTAACAAATTATACTTTTAGTTGCCACATTATTGGGCATGGATAGATTTAAGTGTTCATGAGAGAATAGGTGACAAAAGTCGACGTGTATATATAACTTCTAAAATATTGAAGTATATATGTTAATGATAATTTATTTATGTTTGATCTCTCGTTCGTTTATTTTTGTTCAAATGACTTTCGAGAGCATGAAGAGTTATCATCTAGCTAGTTTAAATTTGTATGTCTGCATGTATATAATCAAGGCTTGGAATTAATTTATTACACGAATTAATTCATTTCAATTAGTGCACTACTATTACTATTCAGAAGTCTGAGAATTCTATATATATATATATATATATAGTTTTAGTCCAATGTTCATTTCTATCCATACATTTATCAACACTAAAATCTAATTATAAAAACATAATGTGGTCCTTGTAGTTGGCAGTTATAATCATATATATGATAATTGTATTTAAATTTCAATTTTAAATTTCGTGCGGGTGGCAAAGGAGACTTATGAGGAATTAATTATGAACCTTGTTTTGGCATCAATAACGTTACGTACTAGTCTGAATATATATGAATATATATAGATGATCACCACTTTTTCCAGAAAAGCAACTAACAAAACTTCCCTTCACAATTTGATAATAATACCCTTTTTCATTAATTTTTTTACCAAAATTAACAGTTATATAACTTATAACTTATCGCCTAATTGAATGCATAATTAAAAACCTTGTAGTCTAATTTTCAACTCTAAAATTCATCAAACTTATGCCACCCAACTCTAGCCTGGACAACACATCACTCAACTTTTAAGTCGTGTCAACTCTCTAATAGAAGGCTCAACAAACTAAAGAAAAAACCGGTTACGTCGATTAATTAAATCGAGAGAAGCATTTATAAATATCAATCTTGATTTAAATTGAGCTCAACATAAAGCTTGGTCCTTGGTTCATGAAGATTGCCATCATAAAAAAACTTTACCTTTCAACATCAATACGAGCAAAGTAACCTATACATTTTAACGTACAAAACACTCTGGGTACGGTTAAACTTCATATAATTCAACAATAATGGGAGATAACAAGCCAGAAAATATATCACGTTCTTAATTCTCATCTTATTCAGCCTTTAAAAAATGCAAACCACTTCGCGCATTATCAATTAATTGACATGCCTATGCCTATTTTTCTTTTCAAATCCACGTATATATGGTGGATAAGTTTTCTCAAATCTCTCTCTCTTCTATTATGCCATTGTTTATTAGTAAAAGAAAATCAAAGAGCCAAAGTTTAACTGATGAATCACCCAATTTAATGGAATTTTAAACTGTTATGCGTCCTCCATTTGTCACATCATGTTCCCGGACTGGCTTTTGGCGCTCTTCAAGGAATACGCAAAAATACTTGTTTATTCCTAGTTGATTCTACTTATCAGTTACCACCCAATAATTGTTCTAATTTATTAAATTCTTGGCTGGGGATTCTAGGGGCCAGTTTGGATATATTTGTAGAATATGCACGTAAATGTAATACTCACTCCAAATATTCTATGTATACCCTCTTAAGGATCATCAACCTATGTGATGTGATTATTGATCATTATATTAAACGAAAATTGTAGGATCAGTCCGTTAACCATGCACTCAGCAGAATATGGGTGCTCGTTTGTATTTTTTTGACATTTGCATCACCAATATTGTATTTTTGTTTTCTTGTCTGTATTCAACCTAGCTAATAGAGTTAAAAAGTATAAATTCTGTTAGATGTGTATAACTTTCATTTTTTATTTTTTTTTTGGTGAAATATCTCAACCCGAAAATCCAAGCTCAAGATATGTATGTTATTAAAAGAAAGAAATATTACAACCAAAAGAGCAGGACTTATGTGTCTTACCTCTAAAATTAATACAGCTTAAAAAGGGCTTCTTCAATTAACAAATTGTTCTAAAATGAGGGCTTCTTCTTCTCTCGTTTCACCACTTGAATATTCTCATATTAGCATCCGTTTCTCTCTCCCTCTCTTCGTCTGCCATTAAAGCAACCTACAATAGTAGATTGAATGAAACTAAGAATCAAGCAAATGTAGCATCAATAGGTATTGAACCCAAGCAATATAAGATAATATATATATATATATATATATTGAAGGAATGAATAATGAGAAGAATGCGATCAAACATAAAGGAAATTAAGATAGAGACTAGTGCTGCAACACAATATAGAACGAGGACTTGTTTACCATCAGGCGCGTGGATTGGGGACTAGTGCTGCAACTTTTCTTACGCTTAATTATAATTACTGGCTTAGAGAGATTCTGAATGAAGTTGGATAGTCAAGACAAGGATGTGGGTCCTAAGTTTGTAACCGACCAATGAAAATTATTTTTGTTTTTATTTTCTTGAATTATTATACATGATTAAGTCAACACTTAAAACCCTTTAAAAATGAACTTTTCCCACTTAGAAAAATTCATTTCTTGATTCTTAGAGATTAATTATTATCAACTGAACTTGCGATTTTGTGTATTGCCACCTGTTAAGCCATGGTTGAAAGCGTAATTCAACCGAACTTGGCTTCCCAAGGGTAAGCAAGAGAGAAATATTACAAATATCTGTATAATGGACACGATGCATTTTTTTTTTTGCAAACCGACACGATGCAAATTTGAAAGGGTACGAAATTTGAATAATAATTTAGAAAAAATATTATAAAATATTTAATTCGATGAGCTAAAACGTGAAAAAAAATTTAAAAAACACGAATATTTAGATTTACAAATATTGTGTAGTTTTGGGTTCATTGAGAACCAAATATTACAACTTGTGTGGTTACGAGATGCTATGTGCAAGGAAAACAAAGAATGCAACATTAGTCCATGTTCGTTTCGTCATGCCCAGTTAACGTAATTGGAAATTGAACAACGAGACGACAAAAGTTAATATATAGTACGATTTTAAAATTCGCTTGAACATATTTAGTTATTAGATTGATTACTTTTTAACATGTTCAAATTAAATAGACAATTAAAATACTAATCAATGTATTTTTACGCACGGTCTAACGTATATGTCTCGGTTTGCTTTGAGTTGTAGAGTATTTTAAAATTTGGTCAGCCAAGCAATTGTGGACGCATACATATATAGCAAGAAAAGAGTTCCATCGCATCAAGGTATGACCCATAATTAATTCGAACAAGTATTTTGTTTTCGTATATAATTTTAGTGGTGCACGTAACATGTTTTTCTTTCTTTTTTTTTCCGCCACATTAATGAAAAGCAAATTAATAATGTGACTTCGCGGACCAAAGAATGATGTTGCTAGTGTTGACCAAAATTTTAATTTGTAAATCGATATTACCGCGACTCTACTGATTAAAAGGGTTAGTTGAAAGAGCAAAATTAGAGACAAATTCTTGTGAAATGAAAAAACAATAATGAAGAGGGAAATGAGAGATAATTGTCTCTATTTATCTTGAAAATCTCTGAGGCACTCTTTCCCACCACAAAAGGGAAAATACTTAGTATATCCTATAGAAGAAAATGAATGGACTAGCTACTTTTTGTTTTTATTTGCTAAAAATATACTCTCTATATGTGTGTGTGAGAAAAAAAAATCTAGAGCTATCTGATTGGCTCCATAATGGGTTAACTGTGAGCCTTACATATATTATATCGATCAAGGAATACGTCATTTCCTCTATTAGTGAAAGTTAGTAGCTAAGCCTATGAGGCTTGCAGTCATATTATTGGTTGACTCGTTATAAAGTTGATTTGAGCAAAGACGGACAATAGATGCCTAGGTTAAATTAAGGTTCCCACTTCCCAAATAATGTAACCATTGCATATATTAAAAGAAAAGAGACAAAATATCTGAAACCCCCAATATAACGTGCTGGAGATTCAGAACACACAAAAGATTCTTGATCATACATAGGAATCTAGAAAGAGAGAAGTGAAATCACAAAAACAGAAAGAAGCTATTTTCTTGGTTAACTGTTAATTTTTCCCTGATTAATTATTTAAACAACGAAGTAATAATTTGTTCCAAGTTTCATTAAAAATTTCCTACTAAGATCAAGAAATAAACTTTCTAGTTAATTTTTACTACTACTACTACTACTAAGTTTTATGATTAATTTTAGATGAAATCCAGAATGCTATTTTCTTGTTTTGCAATAAACTTCAAAATTCATGTGGTTCGACTTTCCAAACGAACTCAATGGATAATTTTATGGTATCAACTACTTTAAATCACCGGTTCATTGAACTCAGAAAAACCTAGATACTAAATTAGGGAATATTAAATAGCAGATGCTGAGGTGTCTGTATGACACACTTTTTCTTCAATATAATAAAGATTCCAATTCAAAGCCACATCTCATTGCTATATAAAGGACCTTGTAAAATCACTTGAAATCCACACTCTCTCCTAATATATATTCTTCAACTTCATTTCCCTCTGCTAAGCATATAAACAAATTCCACAAGAATGGCACTCCCAGAAACCCAACAAGAAGCAGCTGAAACTCTCCCGGATGCGTGGGACTACAAGGGCCGCCCTGCCCTAAAGTCCTCATCCGGGGGGTGGACTAGTGCCGCCATGATTTTAGGTCAGATACAGCTGCGTACCAAACATGTTCTTTTGAAGTATGCTTATTTGTTTGGGATTCTAATATTTGGTTTTTGAATTGGTATCTTGACCAGGAGTCGAGGCTTGTGAGAGGTTGACGACTCTCGGTATCGCGGTTAATTTGGTGACATATCTGACTGGCACCATGCATTTGGGCAATGCTACCTCTGCAAATACAGTCACCAATTTTCTTGGTACTACTTTCATGCTATGTTTACTTGGTGGCTTCATTGCTGACACATTTCTGGGAAGGTAAATCAACTCATTTCATCCAATACTTCCTAGCAAAGTTTGAGGATTACCTTTTTTTTTTATTTTAATTTCCTTAAAACAATTCTTCATGAATTTGTTCAACAGGTACCTAACAATTGGCATCTTTACTACTGTTCAAGCAATGGTTAGTACTTCATCTAATCGATTTCTTCTTAATTATAATTACCATTTGCACACATGCTAAAACATGTTAAAATTAATGTGTAAAAAGTGTCAATTTCTGTGAGAATGCTATGATGATACAATGTATTTTTATTCATTGTGAAGAGGAAAATGGAAAAAGTGTAGTAAAAAGAAGAAAATAAAAATAAAATCCACATTTCTGGCTAGTTGGGAATATATAATTTATTCTAATTGAATTTTTTTTTTTAATTGTGATTAGGGTGTGACAACTTTGACAATTTCAACAATAATTCCCAGCCTTCGGCCTCCAAAATGTGTCCTGGGCAGTGAATCATGCATCCCTGCAAGTGGGATGCAACTCGTTGTTCTCTACATAGCACTGTACCTAACTGCGCTCGGGAACGGTGGCCTAAAATCGAGTGTTTCGGGTTTTGGGTCAGACCAATTCGAAGATTCGGACAAGAAGGAGAGGAAACAGATGACCAAATTCTTCAACTGGTTCTTCTTCTTCATAAACATTGGATCACTTGGAGCAGTGACAGTACTTGTTTACATTCAAGATAATTTGGGAAGGGAATGGGGCTATGGAATTTGTGCATGTGCCATTGTTATTGGCTTAGTTGTGTTCCTATCAGGCACCAGAAGGTACCGTTTCAAGAAGCTCGTTGGGAGCCCGTTGACGCAGATCGCGTCTGTTTTCGTGGCGGCGTGGAAGAAAAGACATCTCGAGGTGCCATCCGATTCTTCGCTTCTATTCAACGTTGATGATACTGCCATTGATGTGAATAGCAAGAAGAAGAAGAAGCAAAAGTTACCACACAGCAAAGAGTTCAGGTAACATTTCTAAACATAGAAGTTCTGGTTTTTAATTAATGAATAATAATAATTAACTTGTGAATTGAACTTATCATTAAGTGGTCCATTTGAATTTGATAGCAAACAACCAGCCAACATACAGGTGTCATCTGATTGGTTCCCAGAATTACTGATCAGAATTTAAGAATATTTAATGGGCAATTAAAAAAGTCTACTATTTTACTCGCTGTTCACTAATTTGCATACAAGAATTGTGGTCCAATTATATATATAGTGAATGCTTGATCATCACCAGCTAATTAATAATTTACTCCTCATTTCGTGCTTTGGATACCCATCTCAAGTTGATTATTTTCATGATTTCTTCAGATGTCCAGTTGTATATAAATTAACACATTGTTTAAATATATTGAACCACAATGTTAACTCGTGTTTCATAAAGTCATGCATGGCCATAGTCTAATGATCGATCTCTCCTCTATACTCACAAGAAAAAGAAATGATGTAAATTCTGTTTGGCCCTTTCGTCTTTTTCCCTTCCTCTGATCCAATTCTTAACCAGTTCTGATCCCATCTTAGCGTCACACTCTATGGCTAGAAAGTAGTATACTTGCTAGTGACTACATATTGTGGGTTGAAATACCATAGAAGTTTTGTCCATGTTTGGCTCTTAATTTGCTTCATTTATGGACTAGTGCTGATATGGCACTTGTATTCAGCAATTATTATAGAGTTTTAAGTAACCCAAAAGAATCCTATAGATCACAAGCCAATGCTCAAGTCTGTCGCCTATTCGATCGTCACGCCCCTTGTCTTTTGCAGCAATTATAGTTTAAACCTTCCCCATATAGGACTATATTTTGATGCATCCCTCCTGGCCATCAAGCTAAAGAGTCAAAAGGGCAAGATAATAATAAGATTTAATTAGATGATGCGTGGTTCGGATTCGTCCGATGACTTATTTGGTAAGGTCGACTGTACGTAAGGTATTCATCAGATACTATTATTGGTTTTTTAATAACTTTTGTTGATATTTGTTTTTTCAAGGTTTCTGGACAAGGCAGCAATAAAGACTTCTGAGGTGACTCTGGTGAGTAAGTGGTACCTCTCAACGTTAACTGACGTAGAAGAGGTCAAATTGGTGATTAGAATGCTGCCTACATGGGCCACAACAATAATGTTTTGGACTGTCTATGCACAAATGACAACATTCTCAGTGTCACAAGCTACAACCATGGACCGCCACCTAGGAAAATCGTTCGAGATACCAGGTGCCTCTCTTACCGTCTTCTTCGTGGGCAGCATTCTCTTGACGGTACCGATTTACGACCGCATCATTGTTCCCATCTGCAGAAGGGTACTCGTAAACAATCCACACGGCCTCTCCCCGCTACA
This sequence comes from Nyctanthes arbor-tristis, assembly GCA_963692815.1. Lineage (NCBI taxonomy): Eukaryota > Viridiplantae > Streptophyta > Magnoliopsida > Lamiales > Oleaceae > Nyctanthes > Nyctanthes arbor-tristis. The sequence continues at coordinate 21,838 of CAVNYN010213244.1, forward strand.
ACGTATAGCAATTGGTCTAGTACTGTCGATAATAGCCATGGTCGCGGCCGCACTTACTGAAATCAAGCGACTAAACGTGGCGCATAAACACGATTTAACAAACGATCCGACGGCCACTGTGCCATTGAGTGTCTTCTGGTTGGTCCCACAATTTTTATTGGTGGGGTCAGGGGAGGCATTCACCTACATAGGACAACTTGATTTCTTCCTAAGAGAGTGTCCAAAGGGGATGAAAACAATGAGCACAGGGTTGTTTTTAAGCACACTTTCACTAGGGTTTTTCTTTAGTTCTATTTTGGTTACTATAGTACACAAAGTGACAGGTAAGAAGAATCCATGGTTGGCTGACAACCTTAACCAAGGAAAGTTATATGACTTCTACTGGCTTTTGGCAATTTTGAGCGTTTTGAATTTGATAATCTACCTGGTTTGTGCAAAGGGTTATGTCTACAAGGAGGAGAGACTTGCTGATGAGGGAATTGAGTTGGAAGAGACAGATGAACCCGCCTGCCATTAAGTAATTTCAACTCAAAACATATATAGGTTTTTTATATTGACTTCTTTTATTTCCATGTACAAAAGTTCCGAAAACGAGCCGAGAAATCGACTCAATCTTTTTTTTTTTTTCCGAGTGTGACATAGGCCAAAATAATGGAAATTTGTTTGGCTCGTAAGTAGTTGCAAGTTCCAAAACATCCGTTAAAGGATCGACAAAACGAAAAAAAAAATATATATATATATATATTATTATCCAGAAATTGAAACAAGTGGTTGTGGATATTAATATTTGTGTTCAATTCCCTGGATACTCGAGTGTCTCCCCAAGTCTTCACTTTAACAGTACACGTGATCTTGCCCTTTTTTGCACTACAAATCAATTCACATGCCACGTTAACATGCTGGCCTCTTTTGGTTCTAGTTCGGAACCTACAGACTGACCTCCGGTGAAGCAGTTATTCTGAAAAGTTTGTTTAGACTAATTATTATTAAGATTTAAATTTTGATCTTACTATATGATTGCACTTTCTGATATTTTGAACTATCATTTCACGTAAACTTGTTTAAACCGGTAAAAGTTTCACGATTTTGATGCTTTAAATAAATTTTATTGCCCTCTTAGTACAATGATTGGTCTCTGAAGAGATAAGGTTCACGCATGTTCACAAATTGGAGCTTGGTCGCCCTTTCTGATATTACTATCTGATCACACTTTCTGATACGCAAAGTTATTTAAAGCGGTAAAAGCTTCATCATGACTTTGACCTTTTTTAATACATTTTATTGGTCTCTTAGTACAATGATTGGTCTCTCAAGAGATAAGGTTCATGTTTGCAAATTCAGAGAAGCAAATGCGGGCACACCAAAAATCAGATTAAAATTTTTTCTACTAAATATGAACGTACAAATGCTTTATAACATGTGTGTACAATTATATTTATCTAAATAAAAGGCAGATCTCTAACTTCGGATTTTTTAGACTGAGAGATGGTAAATATTCATGAATACATGAAAACATTAATCACATATTCAATGTTTAATTTAATAAGAAAATGTGGACTAAATTAAGACCAGACCTCAATCTAAGTAAAAGTATTGTTCTTCAGTCTCCAATACGTTACTGCACAACTTTATCTGAACTTAATGTTAAGTTTTCTCAATGGTGTCTATTTCTGAAAGAAAAAGAAAAAGGAGGAAAAAAAAAAACGTGATGAGTTCGTGGAGAAGGTTGCTATCTTCTTTAAGTTTTAGGTGATGACTTATAACATCAAATTTGCTACTAATTACCCTTTGGTCAATACTATAAACACGGGTAACAGCGACACGTGTTTTCTACTAAAAAAATTCATCATCATTAAAACAACTCATTCTGACCAACCAGGGACGTCATTTTCTCCATCTTATGTACATGCACCCTGTTTAGAGTGGTCGAGTATTCAATAACTGAAGTATGATTTTCTGACCAGTGATGATCATATTCGGCCACCGTCGATTAATTCAGAGAAACAAAAATGGAAAAACTTAGCAGGAAAGTACTTTTCTTACTATGTATAACTCAACAAGCAAGCAAGCATATGGGGACAGCCCAGATTGAGATAGGCCATGGTGAGATAGCCGGCGAATATCCATATGTTAAGTATTAATCAATGTTTACTTGAAACATCTTTCAATTATTTCTGTCATCTATCTAGTATTGTAGGTACGAATAATTGGATTGATTAATATGAAGCGACAATAACAGCACGAGCATAGGGTCTACAAAAGTTGAAGCTGGCATTCCTCGACCCGACATGTTCAACTGAAAAATGATGAATCATGCATTTGTGTTTGGACAATTTAATTTGCAGATTCATATTGAGAAAAATGAATATATTCATGAAGAAAGTGCAGCATTATGCAGTCCTTTACAAATTAGATAATTTCTTGTATAAATTTTCCTTTCTTATTTAGGGGAAGAAACAATACAAATAACCACCTCAAAGGGAATGCATATATATAGCTCACAGCAAGAAACACTGAGAAGCATAACAAATGGTGTTGAAAGAGGAGGATCGCATAGGACTATTGCCGAAACAGAAAATGCCGTAGAAGACTAATTTTCTACACTGCATAATAGCCTATCTCGATTGACAATTTTCTAACTCAGACAATATCTTCAGCACTGGGGGAGAAGGAAGAAATATTTTGATTCTCTGTTATGTATCTCAAGGGTTTCCTGTTTCCTGTGTATCGGAAACACGAAGCAGTGTCAGAATGTAAATAGATGTATAGAGCTTCATGATTTTAATTTGGAGAAGAAGAATATGAATAAGAAAATGCCACACTGAGATGAATATGTTTGTTTTAGCATAGCAGAGCCAGATTATTAGTTGATTAACAAGAGCTATGCACGATAGTTGAGAATAGTTTTAAGGAAACTATCGGAAAAGGGAACTGTTTTGAGGCCAGTCACCTTCCTGTTTAGAGGTCAGGATCCTTCAAAAGAATTGAGGAGATGTTCATTAATTTCGCCAAAAATATTAGGGCATCCATCCCACTTTCCCTGCTCTCGGGCTTCCCAATATCCACCAACATATCTGAAGGATCCTTCTTCACTTTCTCTTTCAAACCATCTGGGTTTCCAACCATTTTCTTGTAATTTTCTGGACTGTCAAGGATACAAGATAGATCATGAATAAATGGTTTAATTGCGTCATATGCAGTACCTAAAATTGCAACGAATACTCTGATACAACTTCCAGAAACAATTACATAATACCAAAATGTATTCCATCGAAACCTTCTGGAAATTATCAATTGCCCTCCCCAATACCAAAGTGCTAATTGCCACAAAAAACAGTGGTTTGCAATTGGTATGACCATACCCATTGAAGGTCATGGAAAATGGTAATATAAACAAGCAGCACGTGGATTGAAGAAAACTAGGAAATAAACCAAGTTACTTTGGGTTCTTAATTCCATTAGGTACATCATCCCTCCTCTACCTTATTTTCAACAGAAAACGTGAACAAGTTCGTCAAGAATTTATAGATTAAAGAGCCATGAAACTGTGAAGACTTGTGTCATCAACGTCTATAATTAGTAGTTCATGTAGCATATAGCAATCTCACATACCATTCTTTGTCGCATTTCCAACCGCAGCTTTTCTGCATTGGCCTCATCATATTCTCCATTCTCCAGATGGCGTTGGTCTGGCCTTAATCTTGAATCAGTAGGTGGAAGCTTCTCCTTTAACCATATTCAAATACCCAGTTCAGATAGAGCTAAAAAGACTGACTACTAAAGTAAGAAGGGAAAAAGTGGCGGGCAGAGAGGCTGCATAGACATTTTCCATACCTTCAGTCTGGTCGTCAACTCATTGAGAGTAATTGCAAAAGAAGTTAAGTTGTACCGAGTGGGATTTAGTGGTGGCTCATTCCTTTTCCACAATAGACATGCATCAGACTTATCTTTTACCTTGCCATTCCCATCTCCATTTACAAAATACATGCTCTCATCCCACTTGCCAAATAACGTAGCAAATTTTTTTCCTGTCACGTCTTCAACAAACCCATGAACCTGCCCCAAGAAGTATTGATAAGGAAAGTTAAGTTTTGAGTGAAAACAAATTGTAACAGGAATGTATTGGTTCATCTATATGTTTGTGCAACTGAATTCACATAAACCTGGTGAGGATTGCGTTCAAGAATAGACTGCTCCTTGAATTTGAGTTTGCACGAGTACTGGCGATTACCTCGTATGTGCATTGTTCCATGATGGTCACAATATATATTACCAAGGATTAGATTGTAGACGCTGGTTGTGACCTGACGGCACCATAAATAAAGTCAATGAACTTTCCAATCTAACAGAAGGCCGTTACATCATCATCATCCACTATATTCGTACTAAAACCAGTTATACACACCTTGTTCCACTGGAAGATCTCCCCATTGTCAAATTCCAATGTCAGAGTTCCAACTGGATCAAGCTGAATTGATCTCCCCCAAAATTTTGATCTAAGGTTACTGTCACCCCAGAATTTCCAGCCTTTACCTTCACAATGACAGGCAATGAGAGTAGGATGGTGACTGACCTATTTCAAGAAAATTCTAGTCAACAATTACAGAAAATATAAGTCAAAAAATTAACACGGAAGGTATTTTTTCACTTTCTTGGAGTGAACTAAGTACCATGGACGTATAGATGGAATATCAATTAGATAATTCCATGATAGGTTTGTGAAAGCACCACATCAAATATAGAAGTTTCTGCCTGAATCAGACTGTTTTGGATGGAGTTGATATTAAGTGCCAAGTTACCTTCTCTGAAAAGAAACGTATTCCTTTTTCGGGATAATCTGCTTCATACGTCTCACCCAATAAAGGGTTGAAGGGTTTACAGTGCCTGCCTTCTGAGGAAGCATATCCAGAAACAGCAAAAGCGGCAACATACAAAATTCTCAGAAGGCTGTTCCCCTGGGAATACTAAAACAGCACACTGTTAAGACTTGTTCATGCTTTATTACATTCTTAGCTTTAGCCATAATAATCAACCATATTAGACCTAACCATAATTCTCCTTGTGGCTATTCCGGTGCAACCAGAATAACCGGGAACAGGCTGGAAAATAGACCTAGGCATGCCTTAAACAATCCTTTATAAAACTGGAAGAAACAGCAACCAGGAAACTGATACTGGTTTCTAATGTGAGAATCGCAACAATAACATCTGTGTCACCTTGTTTGAAGGTTTTTAGCACAACAATCCATATCTTATTTACTTCATTCATCTCTAATTGTAATTCCTTTAGAAATCTATCCTTGAAAGTCATTTGTTTTGAATCTAAACCAATAAAGTAAAAATTATCTGAAGATTTCTAAGAAACATGGTGAACAGCTGATATTAACGTCAGAGAATATTTGCAATATCGCAGCTAACTGGTAATGCTTATATAAGAAAAAGTTAAAGCAAAAGAGTGATAATAGATATGTAAACCCAACATACCGCTTTCCCGTGCTCATATGCCTGATCCAAAAGATAAGAGTACTCAAAGTCTTCGAAACATTTTTGCAGGGATGACAAGGGTTCATTGAAGTATACAGGGAGACAAACTCTTGTTAGATCTTTCCCGATGTTGTCTTTGATCATAGACCATAGACTGACCCCTTTCTCTTTCTCAACAGGATCTGGTAACCTTTCTCGTCTCTTGACTTGGGGGTATCTATGGGCAAATACATTTTTCTTGCCGTCTATTTTGTTCGCATCAGTAGTATTTTTCTTCAATCTGACTCCATTGTCCACCTGATCTACATCTGGTGACCGACAATTGGATGGTTCAGAAAAATCCTCATTTGTGTCAAAGAATTGTGTTTCCTCTTCGTCTAATGCTTCCTCAAGGTCTTGTTTTTCAATGTCGTCTGGTGATTCTGTAGTGCTCCATTCTGCATATCAGGATAAACGTCATGGAAAAGACAATGCATTTTGCTGAAAATCAAATTAACAGTTGTCAGCTTCTCTATAATACACATCGGGCAACCGCCACAACTGGAAAGCACCTGGAAACAACCATCTGAAATACAAGCTATGCAACCATTAAAACTTCAATTCTTCGAAATATAAGAATTTTAACCCCAACCTTAAACTAATAAAATAGTCGAATTCTTTATATGATAATGCTTTTTGACAAGCAATTGTGCTGTAATTGTTTTCCTCCAATCGCTTTCCTCCATGGATAGTGAGATATTACGAGAGGTGAATACAGATCCAACCAGATATGTTCATTCTTCTAGGCATGAAAAGATTACAAGTCAATTGTTCATTTACGTCCCTAAGAACATCTTTGCATAAACTATATGAAATTGAACCACTATAATAAGTACTGCGTTTAAGTTTTTGATAGTATTCTTTAAACCTGGATGCAGAATGACAGGCCATGACAAAGGGAGAATGGGTATTAAGGAAATATTACATACCAATGTTCTTTCCACGTGCAAGATTTGAAAATTCTTGCTTCATTAATTGGTATTCACTGTCGTTAATCCCAGAGGCTTCAGCTTCAACATTCGCCGCCTGAATAATTAAAATGCAAAACTTAGTCAGCATTACAGAACATATCATAAAGATATGTATTATTTGCAACATGAAAGTGTGGAAACAATAGTAATACTTACAAAAAGAAAATATCCTGACATTTTTATATAGAAATGAGGTCATCAGTACTAGAAGCCTAAATTGAAACACAGGGCATACAAAGGACCTCAAGGAATGTTGATATGGTCGACTAACCAATCGTATGTTGTTTTGACATGTCCGCAAAAACTAGAAGGACAAGTCAGTTCACATATTCCATAAAATTTTACCACATTTACTCTAGCTCCTTCTGAACAAATATTCATCTTCACTAACATGACCATGATCCCATTTTGTGCTTGATTAACATATCAATACCCTAAAGGTACTTGATTAAAATATATCAATGTAGTTTTATCCTAAAAGATGGAAAAACAAAAATTTCATGAATGGACAAAAATTTCCCCCTGATATGTCATTCTATTTGCTTGTCATGCAACAAATATTTTTCTAACATAAATAATAACTAGCCTAAGTAGCTGGCAAATGTGAGAATGCTAGTTGATCCTCAAAAGATAGATAGTCACTGCAAAGTGGAGAATTGAAGCACTGCAAAGTGGAGAATTGAAGTAGTAACTACCTCTAATTGTCTTAACGTGTCGAGCAAATTGGAACGCTCCTCACAGAGAACCTTAAACTGTCCCTGTATGTCTGAAAATTCTGAGAGCATGATCTGTTCGCAATCCTTGACAAGCCCCTCGCCAATTCCCTCTTCAAGCAGGCGCTGCTTTAGCCTTTTAGTCGATACCGACAATTCTCTAGTTAGAAGGGGGTTATTGTCATTCAGTGGTCTCAAGGAAAAGAGGCTTCTGGTAGAAATCAAAGCCTTTATCCAGGCCTCTCTTTCTTTGTTTGTATTAGTCCGTAAATGAAGTGTCTTTGTAGCTGTAAATAAGTAAAATCGCCTATCATCCGATCTACTCTCACGAAATGATGAAATCTGCAAACAAATCCAAGTAGCCCTTATATGTGATTGCCCTCTTAATTACCTACATCTCCATAGAGTAGCCCAAAATAAACACACTTTTGAGAATGTTGAATACTCATGAGCCATAAAATGCAAAACTACATGACAATATATAAACAACTAATTAAAGCCACTACTTGAAGAAATTAACAACATTAAAAGCACTTCATTCAAAAGGTATACCTTTGGAAAGCTGTATTAACTGCTAAAATCTCCATCAAAGAAAATGAGAATTTTGACAGACTCACCAAGAACAGAAACTTCTGTGTGCAAGAATGTTCATTTCAAGGTTCTCTTTCCTTCTTCCAACTTTTTTTTCTGTCTTTCTTTTTTTTTAAATTCCAGAAAATGACAATTTCATTCATTTTCTGGTCGCCTGCTACAGTGGAAAAGTTGAAAAGCTCACAAGATTTTCAAAATATTGGATCTACCTTTCTTGACGCTCACTGTGTTTATGTAAAAGAAAAGTTTTTGCTCTTGCCCAATTCCCACTTCAAAGAAAGGATTCTCCACTTTTCATCATACCCAGAAAACAGACAAATAAAAAATCTGAAGCAATCTGCATCGAAATGGGGTCCTTGTTGTTTCCTTAGAAAAATAGTGGGTTTTTTTTTCTTTTTCTTTTTATTTTTTTCTGATCAACAAAAAATGCAAGACCAGAAACGCATAGAAGAAACGTCCCAAAATGGGGTGATGTGACCAGTCATTAAAAACGCATGAATAAGAACTTAGATAGGTGTAGGCCTATACTAGTTTGCCCTAGATTTGGCCCCCCACTATTCACCTGCTGATGTGACCCACTATAGATTAATCCTCTGTTAATCTGTAAAAACGACTGTTCTAACGCAAATTATACAGATTTTCATCAAAGTAGCTCAGATACCAAAGCTTTTCCTTGGCTGACAGTACCCACAATAAAAGAGAGGGAGAAAACAGAGAGAGAGAGAGAGGAGAGAGAGAGAGAGAGAGAGAGCTTTTGCCATAAAAATGGTAACAATCCTAAAGTAATTTTCCCAGGCACAATTCTTTGCCTATAGATGGAAAAATCATTTGTGTACTACAAACAATAAAAGACAAGCCCCCACTTTCACTCTCCGACTAGAAATTCTCCCCACAAGGGCCACCCAAAGAACACGCCATTGAATTCCCAGTAATGCATTTTCATTCTTCAGTCTTCTTGGTTGAATTGAGTGTTCAGAGGAAAAAAATTAGGAGAATGCATGTTTGCGTGAGGATATCAATTACCCACCTTTAATGCACGATGCCAACCGCTTTGCTTCGTTTTCTATTGGAAGGGGGCTTGACATGACCGATGAGAATAACGTCGTCGCCGGAGACTATGTCCGGCCGGCGGGTTTTCGAGTAGGATAAAACGCCGTTGCTGCGGAGGGTAAACCACCGGGATCGCCACCCCTTGCCGTAGTTGGTCCATTTGTAGAGGATCCCAGCCACGCTGGTGGTGCTACTGCTCTTGACCTCAGATCCTCCCGCATTGATGTCAGATCCACCGCCGGAAAACGCCACTGCCGACCCGGTTCTCAATAGCACCGGCTCCGGCGAACCGCTCCCGATTCCCTCACTCTCCAAAGTTATGCAGCACAAGGGGTGCA
>CAVNYN010213245.1:0-20018 GCA_963692815.1 Nyctanthes arbor-tristis
GGAAAAATCCAAATTTTCTAAAGAGTGTATTACTCTCCCCTTAGAGAGAATACAGTCTCATGTGGTTGTATGTAACTGGGACCACATGCAGCCACATCAGACTGTACTTTCCCTAAGGGTCAATCTCCCAACTCCCAATCACATGCAACCACATAAGATTATACTCTCCCTAAGGGGAGAGTAATACTCTCTATAGCCGGACTATGGAAAAATCTAGAGCAAGAAGAAATAAATTGAAAAAAAAAAAAAAAAGAAGCAGTCGAGATGAATCAAATTCACCGACATTCATCACTTCCATTTAGGAATTGTCTAGACACATGCATCCGCTGCCATGCAAACCTATAAATACCCCCATATGCATTGTATTTGTAGTTAATGAAAAACGGAGTAAGAATTGACTCATTGAGTGTTCTGAGTGTGAGTGCATGTAAGAAAAGAAGAAGCCAGAGAGGCGTGAGTGAGAGAATTGAGGTGAGAGAGTTAGTGGAGTGTAAATTTTGTACCCAAAATTTGTATCCAAAATTTGATATTAAAATAAAGTCTTGCTTGCTAAAATTCTACTCGGGCGGCCCAGCCAGCAACTAGGTCGGTGGAGGGAAGAGGAAGAATGCCTAAGTAGCTTGACAAATTCACATGGACGGTTCAATTGACTTGCAATTTAGAAAACGTTGCATTTTCCGCTTTTTCAAATTTTGGATGAGTTTTAATTAAAAACGTCGAAAACAAGTTTTTATTGTTTTTTGTTTTCTTTGTAAAAAATTTTCCTGTTTTCCAGAATGCATTTTCAAAAACCTGAAAGTAAATGTGTTTTCGGTGTTTTTAAAAAACTTAAAATCCAAAAAATATTTTTAGGGTATTAGAGTTTTTCCTCGTGTATGGAGCAGTAGAAAAGAGATGACTTTTAATGCAAAGCAGCACAGAATAAGATCGTTGACCAGTCATGGGTTGGTTGTTAAACATATCAAGTCGTAATAAACTTTCTTTAAACTTGGTAAACATGTTGTATATAAATTAAGGACAAATAAAGAATTTTATTTTATTTTGTTTATAAAATAAAATAAAATAAAAAAGAAGGTCCAGAAGTATTTTTCAACACCATGAGGCCTTTGTGTGACAAAAAAACACCCTTACCTTTCAGTAGGAAATATTTAAATACTAGTATATAAGTTTGAACCAAACTCTCTCCCTTTGAAAGTATCACTAAAAACTGCATTCGCTGCTTCCCTGTCACCTTCGGGAGCGTGTTACAATTCTATGTTTCAACGAGACTTGATTAAGACAACTCCCAAGTCAACTGGGGTACAAAATGAGCTGTGAAAATCCCTTTTTTGTATACAATTACCTTCAGTGTCCCCAACATTGTTCTTGAGCATCATTTTTTCTCCCCGGGAACTCCATATGACTACTGCAAGCTTTTTTGTTTTTTTCTCTGTGTTTTATGTATCTATCTTGCAGATTGTTGATTCAAAATGCCCTGTGAGTTTCCCGTGTGGAAACATTGGGAATTTGGGATTTCCTCTGACAGATTATTCGCAACCTGAATGTGGGTTGTTAACCATTGACTGTAATGCTCGCCCATTTCCAAAACTTCACCTGGATAAAGAAAGGATATCACCTTCGTATGAGATTGTGGATATGCCTTTTGCCAATCAAGCACTGATTCGAAACCCCGTTCTTGAAGGGCTTTTGAAAAGTAAGAGCTGCAGGTTATTCGACAATTTCTCAATTCCAAACTCTCTTTCTATTTCTGTTTCATTCTTCCCAAGTATCACTCTGCTTCAATGCTTCACGAATTTGAACTACAGCAACGATTTCCCGGAACATTACGGGAACTTCATAGGCTGCGATAATTTTGAGATCTATTATTTTGCCGATTCAAATGAAAATCTTTTGGCCCCAGACGGTTGTTACGCTTTTCCCATGCCTATCAAAATGGAAGTTGAACAAGATAAAACTGACCTATTCAATCTTTTAAGCTCTGAATATCATATAAAATGGGATCTTTCTGATGATTGTGTTGATTGCCACAACAAAGGAGGAGAGTGTACAGCTACCGGAGATGACGAATTTCAATGTATGATAAAAGGTACGTGTAGGATCTTTCCACGTTCTGTATACATGATTGCATATTGATTACAAACTTACTTCATATTTCTGTTTAGTCTTCCTACTATAAATGTGTTTATTATTTAGCATTGTTAATTCAACAATTTCCATAAAGAAACAAAAATGTGAATCATTCTGGATCATGCTCCGGAGTCCTGATGCATTCATTTCTAATTGTTATAATCTCCAAGATTCAAGTTGCCTTATTGATCTAACCTGTGTTTTGACTTGAGCAGCAGGGAAGAGTAAATTAAAGATCACAGCTGTGGCAGGTACTAAATTGAAAAGTTCATCAGCATTTGTTTTGTGTTTCAGTTGCTAAACCATTTTTTTTTCTATCATCACTAGAGGTATCATAGCAGGAACAGTAGTCATTTTCTTCATGATGGTATTTGCTTATAGGTGTAGGAAGAACGTGCTGAATTTTGAGGGGAAAACAGAAATACACAAGGACATTGAACTCTTTCTGGAGAACCATGGGAGTCTCCTACTAAGAAGATACAAATATTCGGATCTTAAGGAGATGACCAACTCATTCAGCGACAAACTCGGGGAAGGGGGATTTGCTACTGTGTACAGAGGAAAGTTAAAGGATGGTCTTCCTGTGGCAGTAAAGATCTTGAAAGAATCAAAAGGGAATGGAGAGGAATTCATCAATGAGGTTGCAAGTATCAGCAGAACTTCACACGTTAACATTGTCTCTCTCCTTGGATTTTCCTTTAAGGGTTCCAAAAGAGCTCTCATTTATGAGTTCATGCCAAATGGATCTCTTGAGAAGTTCATAGACCATAAATGCTCTGTAGCTGAACATCAACTACGTTGGGAAGTATTGTTCCAAATTGTAGTTGGCATTGCTCGGGGAATAGAATACTTGCATCAAGGATGTAAAACACGGATTTTGCACTTTGACATTAAGCCCCACAACATTCTTCTCGATAATGACTTCAACCCCAAGATATCAGATTTTGGCCTAGCTAAACTTTGCCCCAATAGGTCTAGTATAGTCTCAATGGTTGGAGCAAGAGGGACAGTAGGGTATATAGCTCCGGAAATAGTTTGTAGAAACATTGGAGAAATTTCTCACAAATCAGATGTCTATAGCTATGGGATGATGCTCTTGGAAATGGTTGGAGAGAGGGAGAATGATGATGTTAATTTTGATCATTCAAGTGAAACATATTTTCCTCATTGGATATATAAGCACCTTGAACAGAATGCTGAACTTGATCTAAACCGTTTTGCGAACCAAGATGAACATGTGCTAGTGAGAAAAATGACAATCATTGGCTTGTGTTGCATACAAACTGATCCTGCAATTAGGCCACCAATGACTAGGGTATTAGAAATGTTGGAAGGGAACGTGGAGTCTCTTCAAATTCCACCTAAACCTTACTTCTCTTCACCCCCTAGAGCAGTGGCAAATTCTTTGACTTCTAACATGACATTCGCTTTAACGGGTGTTCAAATTAATGTATGAACATATCAAAGCACCGTTGAACCCTTTGTTGTTTGGAGGTGTTTTTCAATTTCTATGTTGTTAGAACAGATGTTTGATAGTGTTTCTCTGTTTGTGTAAAACCAGTGTAATTACAAATACTTGAAATCAAAATAATGGAAAGAAGATTTTGTCCAATTATTTGCGGGACTAAATGCAGTATTAGATTTTGCCCAAGGTCAATTCGGTAGCTGGAAGTTGTAGGACTTGATCACAAATACTCTTGGACGGAAGATGTTTAGTCCAGTCGGGTTCAACTAGCAGGGAAATGCTTATGGGACAACAAATTAACTCGTCCCCTTGGTCTGTAAGATTATTATGAGACCAATCAAATGTATTGATACGAGACTCATCTTGTTGGACTTAACTGAGAGATGATTATTTTGTTATTCTTTGACTGGCAAGGTGGTCTTGATTTTTCCATTCAATCCTATTGGTGCTCAATTACCGTGTAGCCCATCCTATGATGAATATTGTCAAGGTTTGAGGTCAAGTAACTCTTTGCCGATGGTAGATTGATCATCAATCATATTTGTTAATTGCAAACCTGATCCTATTTGAAAAGTGAATATATGTTAATGTCCGGTACCTGTTTCTCTTTTATCATTTCTCATTCTTAGCAAGCAGCAATATATGGATTTTGCACGTCGATATAAGGCCTCACAATATTCTTTTGGATAAAGACTTCAACCCTAAAGTATTAGATTTTGGCCCTGCTAAACTTTGTCCCAATAGGTCCAGTATAGCTCCAGAGATAGTTTGTAGAAATATTCTCCAATGGTCATGAAGTTAAGTTGTGTCCCTGACGAATCTTTCTGGAATCCGAACGGTGTCTGGAGGCTTCTTGTCACTAAGCATGTAAGCACTCATCTTTGTTCTCTTGTGCTATTTCAATTTAAATTGTTCATAACAATGTGCGTATTATAATAGAGCTTCACACTCACTCTCACTGGTGTTCGAGAAGTTAATCTATGTACCTACCAGAGCACCGTTGATATGGATGTTGATCTTTTTCCTATTTGTGTAAAACTAGTGTAATTAAAGACAATTAAGTGCCCAATAGACATATTACTATCTTTTTACCTTCTTCTACAAGAGAGAGGACGATGAGCACAGCCGGTTGAGAACATAACGAAGAGAAATATAGTCAGTTGATCACAAAGAAAATATACCTCATCTAATCTACCTCATTTTATCCGTTCAATTTTTTACTATGTTTTGTTTTATCTGGTTTATTCAAGTGTAGAAAGATGCAATTAGAGTAGTAGAGGACACGTATAATGGTAGTGTAATGAACTATCATTTGCTCCTCAGGTTCTTTGTCTGCCATCAACCCAACCCAATGTGTTGCACAAGGAAGAATGCCTGTCCACTTCCTCTCTATAATGGAATTAAAAGCATCATAGATTTTAGGATGGATTTGTGCTGATCAAAAGTCCATGTCGATAGCCATCGGCAAGTCAAGTCAGTCAACCGTTTGCTGTTTCCTGGTAAATTTCATTTCGAAGAATTTATTGGTCTATTAATGTGATAAATGCATAATTCAAAGACTTCATTAAATTGATGTGACTTTACTAGCACAAGTTGAAATTAAAATTATGAAAAAAATGAATAAAACAAAATAAAGATTTTTTTCAGCATGAAAAGATGAAAAGACTAGAAATAAGAAAAACATATTTACTCTTTAAGCTCAAAACACACAAAACAAGTAATGGATTCAAAATTGAGAATATGCTCTAACTCTAAGCTTAGAATTCAAAATTTCACATTCTCCTTCTATTTCTTTTTCATTCTTCCCAAATATCACTTTGTTCCTGTGCTTTAAGAATCAGAACTACGACAAATTTGTCCTTGAACAAAATGAGCCTAATTGGACTTCCACACAGAAAAAAGCGGAGATTAGTATGCACAATGAATATCTTACAACATTTTTACTGACGAACATATATATGTTGTTAAAAGAAGATCGCGACTCAACAAATCTTAAGTAATTAGCAAGCCAAACAATAAAGAGTCCTTTTGTGACGTTTTTCAAAAGTTATGCACAATTTTTCTATGTTGACATGTCTTTTTCAAACCATGTCTAACATGATGATTCTGTCCGTGTTGAGGATCACACTCTTAGGGGGTCTCCTTGTAGTTTTGTAAATTTCCTTGAAGGAATCGTGTCCCTTAACAATCGATCTTTAAACTTTGGCTTCCAAATAGTATCAAGAATCATGCATGAAACCATAATACCCATGAGACCACAATTTAAGGATGGCTTCCTATAGGACGTGATTCCCTCAAGGGAATTTATGAAATCATAAGAAGATCACGCCAAAAACGTGGGCTTAGATCGGACAAAATGATTGTGTTGAATGTAACTACAAAATGACACATCAATATTTGACATCGAGCTTTTGAACCCTATTTGGCTACCTTTCTTATGTCCCTTCGAGCAGTGACGATCATTCAACAGCTTGCATTATAGCCCACAGGAGCAATGGCTTTATTGGAATAATGGTCCCAGGTTTTTCCCAATGCCACTTGCATAAAAGAGACTTTCTCTACCAATTGATCAAAAGAAGGAAAAGAAGAATTGAGGCCACTTTCTTTTCTTGCATTTCCACAAGGCAGAAAACAGTTTGAAAGATGCATTTACTAAGGCACGATTTCATTATTAAGCTTAAAAATTACACTACTTTTTTTTTCTCTGTCACCAACTAAGTTAATATAAGTCTTTTTGTATTATGTTTCATGCTTAAAACATATGTATATTTAAATTTCGGGTCTCGATCTTTTATTTCAAGTTTTGTTTTTTTTTTTTTTTTTGGTTGGCATATAATTTGGACCTTTAGAGAATTGTGTTAAATGGCCCACGCTCAAGACCAACTATGATTCAACGCAATTTATTCAACACTTGAAAATGAAGTATATATATATAGAAATTGGACTGATGAGTTTGGTCAAATATAGCCGCGACTTTCTTAACACGTTCCATTATTGGTCCAATAATGAATGTAGCAGAAGGAGGATATGGGGGCAACTATTTGCTTTTGAAGCCTTGAATTCTTTCACCATTCTTGATTAGCTTCCCATGAATCACACTCTTTTCTTTAACTACAACTTTTTCAAGATGAACCAGATTATTAACATGTACACTTTGTTGACATCTTTAAATCTTTGTATATTCTCTCTTATCCTCTTCTCTAAAAAATCTTCTGCCACCGATGATTATCGATTCCAAGCATGCCAGCCCAGGACCTGCGGAAATGGCCTAAATATAAAATTTCCATTCTACATTAACGGCCAGCATAAACCTTACTGTGGTTACCCTGGATTTGAGCTCAACTGCAACAAATATGGTGATCCAATCATTAACCTGCCGGAGAATAAATTTATTCTCAAAGACATTTTCTATACTAATCGTTCTTTTCGTGTTTTATATAATGCTGTTTCGGGTACTTCAAACACTAATGGATGCCTCACACAAATTAGAAACACGACTTTCAATTCTTTAAGCCAGATCGGATTTGTTAATGAAACAAGTCTCCATTTGTTGTCCAACTGTACTAAACCATTGTCGAAGGATCTTTTGGCATACCAAGTGGTTTGTGGAGATGATAATTGGGAACTTGTAATATGGGATAAGGATAAAAATGCCCTCCAGCATGGATTACAAAGCTGCAAAACAAGTGTGGTGGCAACAGTGGAACTGCAGCAAAATGAAGAGAAAAATGGAGTAGGAGACTATTTGGGGATACTGAGAAGGGGGTTTATGCTCCAATGGTATGCCAATGACTGCACTATATGTGAGGAAACTGGTGGCCGTTGTGGATATAGCACCACCGCTCGCAATCGCCAGTGTTTCTGCCCAGATGGACCCCAGCTCCCGGGGTGTAAACCGGGATCTGGTAAGCTAATTTCCTTTCTTCTTAGAAATAAATTCATTATAAGTACTACGATTTAATTTTACCAAATCTGAGAAAAAGAGTTTATGATATAAATTTCTGTTCTATAATTTAAATTTAAGTCTCTTCGAAATATTGAGAGAGCTTGTTTGATTTTCATTGTTCTCTATTTATAATTTTATTTATCACTGATTTGACATTAGATTTGAAACTGTTTAGTTACAATCATATATTTCAAACATTTTTACATTTCTAATACACATTCTACCACTCTGTTCATTATAATTTCCTCCGATTTAGAAAAATAATGAGAATCAAACAAGCTCATAAATGAATTATCATTTAAATTAATTGAAAAACAAGCAATAAAATAATGAAATTTAGACTTATTTATTTATTTATTTATTTATTTATTTATTTATTTTTATTATTTTTATTATTTTATTTATTTAATTTTTAATATTTTTTTTTGAGATCGGGTTTTGGGGATGAAATTTAGATCTGATGTGAAATTTGGTGCCTTGGGTTGAAGATGAATTATAAAAATAGAGTACGATTTGATCACTCTACCGTTTTCTTTTCACACATTTATACATATTCATCTATAAATCATTTTCAAACCTTCAATTTTTTTTTTTGCAAAAAAATTCATGTACTTTTAATCATTTCAATTTTTATAATTTAAATATCAATCACCTCTTAATTATCATTCCTCATTTAAGTTTAACTTTCGAAGAGTTAATTGCATAAAGTGAATATGACACTAGTGGTGGTTATTGTATTAGGTAAATAAATAGAAAAATAATATAATAATCAATATGTAAATATAACTTGTGTTAAGTGGGTGGATGGAAAAACAATATACAAATGAATATGTAAGTGAGTGAAAGAGAACATGATAGAGAGATCAAAAGGAATTTTTAAAATTTGTGTTTTTATTTTTTAAATTTAAATAAAGGGTAAAGTTATTTTTATAGAAAAGGTAAAAAATGAAAATTGACAAAAATAGTATGTAAGAACTTTTTTCGGTATATTTCTGAAAGGTTAGAGACCTACATACTTAAAAAAAAAAGTTAGATATGAAATTTACCCAATTTTTGCAAGTCACATAATGTAGATGAGTTTGAATTTTAGGGCCGCTTCACTTCTAAAAATGTATCATGGGCCGGAGAGTGAACCCGAATCGCCAAACTACCATACCCTCTTCAATCTAATTCATCTTTTATTAATTTAGTTATCTATTTTACATTAGTCTCTTTCATCCCAAGGAACTGGACCAGAGTTATTCACACACTCCATTCCCAACCATGTGGCGTGCAATGACGATAGATGACAACTTGAATGGGACTCATCATCAAAGTAAATTGAAACTTGACTTGAAACTCTATAAGCTTTTGGATTGAAATAATTGCATAAAAATTTTGACAGAGTTTCCTTTATAAATTAGACATCTCCAACCTAAAAGTATAAATCACCTCATCCAAACAAATCTTATAAAATGAAGCAAATATGTTTTTCCATCAATTTATCACCAAAATATAAATGTGGAACACTCTTCAACATAGTTAAATTCAAAACAATCATCAACACTAAAATGCATGTGGAGAAATATAATTACGTGGGGTTTAAATGAACTCGAAACAACAACTTATGAAAACTAAGTTTCCAAACATCACCAAACACCTATGTTTAAAAATATAATGAAAATATTAAATGAATGCAATACATTGGTGGCTGATTGAGAACTCCACAAGCAATCCAACAGATACTCAAGCTCGATCCTCCTTATAAGAAAAACGTTAAAAAATATATGAGTTCGTAACTCAGTGAGTGGATAAGATCGTAAATACATATATATGCTTTTCTATATTATTTACTTTTGAAAATCTGTTGGAGTAGTGTTGAAATCATATAAGTGCTAGACAATAACATTTTATAAAAAATACTACAAACTGAAAAACTGGTATTTGAATCATGAAACATTGTAATTTCTAAATATGCTGTAAATTGAGCTCTAAAACTGAGATCTGAATAGATAACTGAAAATTTAGATAATTAGTGATAATTGGAAAATTCATACTAAAAGTACCACTGAGGAGTAACACATATGTACAGCGTAATCTCGATGTACAAAACATACTACTCAAAATTGATTGATAATTGATAACTAGGTAACTGAATAATTGGTCATACGCGCATAGACAAAGACGGACTCAAGATTTTATATAAGACTGAGCTGAATTTAAAGAAAAAACGATTGGGATTTGAATCGGGCGCCCCCCCCCCCCAAAAAAAAAAAAGAAATTTTATACTATAAATTTTTAAAAATGAAATTGCACTAGGAATGTTAGAATACATAAAAAAAAAATTTAAAAAAAAAATTGACATTGTCTTCTTTGTAAATTAACTTAAACCAAACTTGAAATATAATAATACTCTCTCTAATATACAAATCACAAGCATATATATAATAATTTTAACTACCATTTATCTATTAATTAATGGCAAACAAAACAAAGAGATATTGTACCACAAAAGATAAAAGAGTCTCCATCCTCCGAGATACATCATAAAATAGACAACAAGTAAACTTAAATTTATTTTTGGTATTGGACTAATTAGATATGTCTATAAATTGCTTTCTGTTTTGTATTTGTTTTGGGCCAAGAACACTCAGATTTATTTTCGGTATCAGGTTAACTAAAGAATTTAAAATAAAAAAGGGCTTAAGTTTGGGTTTTGGGTAAGACCAAGCTAATATCTTTTGGGCTACTTAAGAATTATATTTAGAATTATATTTCGGTAGACCGAGCTACAGCTCTGTCCGGGCTGTGAATGGGTCCATCCATACGCACAGAGCAAGTCCCAAAAGCTAACACCACTATACACGGCCCAAAGCCTATGTGTACATGATGATGCGTTCTAAAGGGATACATGTATATAGCTAGTCTAACACCATGGAATAAATCACACTGGTGCAAAGTGAATAACATCATTGAAACTAGTCTAAGACCATAGAACAAATCACACTAGTGCAGAGCGAGCAAAAATCACATGTATATTTTGGTGGTTTTAAAAATAATTCATATATTATACTTTTCTCAAGAATCTCATAATATGATATAATATGCTTTTATAAAAATTCTTAACATAATAAAAATAACTAGATTTTTCACCCGTGCGTTACACGGGAACAAATAAGCAATTAAAAAATAAAATACGAAGTAATTAAAATAGATAACATATCAATGACAATCACTATTATTTTCATTAATAATTAAAAACATTTAAAATATTTACATTGTTAATAACATGAATAAAATATTTACAATTGTCATAGAACACATATCTTGGATTTTGAAAAAAAATAATAAAAATAATAATCATAAATAGCTACAAAATACAACAGAATATTCATTATATATAACATAAAAAAAAATACTTCAATACTCCCTCATAAATACACATCTATTAGATAAAGTAATTAACACAAATAAAACACTAATACCCACTTAATTAATAATAATAATCACTATTAAATCAATGAAATAAAAGCATAAATATATCTTCAAATTAAAAAGATAATTTACTTGAATTGAGATTAAATCATCGAATAAGAATAATTGAGATTATATTTAAAACACGTGTATATAATCTATTTAATATACAATTTATTTAATTTATATATAATAAAGTATATTTAACATGGTAAGTAGGCTTAAATAGAGAAGATTATACTTAAAAACAAATGATAATGAAGTACATATATATAATTAAATACTTTTATAGTAACAAATGAAACCGAAGCGTGCAAAAGAAAAAAATGTTTAAAAAAATTTATTGTCAAAATTTTCTATACAGAACAAAATGCAATATTAACCTGTCATACTATAAATAAGAATGACATTTCGATAGGTTATTCCACTATATAACAGAATAAAGCTCGAACATAAAAGAAGGGGCAGTTGAAAACTGACGACTTCTAGCCGAAACGCTAAAAAAAAAAGAAAAAAGAAAAAAATCCCAATTTTTCAAGGAGTTCTAAAAGAATTTATCCAAAAACGGGCGTGGTTGGGGAAGTGTGGCTATTCCCTACATCCATCCCTAGCTATTTTCATTAGACAAATAGATTTTTTAAAGTTAGACTTGTTTTTTTTAACAAAAGTCATATCATCAAATTAAATAAGTAAAAAAATAGACACATATTAAAGTCGGTAATATAATAACATGAAGAAAATTATTCGTTTAATAGATAAATATCAATAAAATATAATATAAAAGTCTAAAAAAATTGATGCAAAAGAACAAATGATAATGAAGTACACATATACATATATCTAAATACTTTTATATTAACAAATGAGACTAACATGTACAAAAGAGACCACAATCCCCCATTGTACCAGAGAGAGAGAGAGAGAGAGAGAGATGTGCAAAAGAAAAAAATGCAATACTAACCCCATACTACAAATAATAATAACATTTCGATAAGCTATTCCATTATATGAGAGGGGCAAAGCTAGAACATTAAAGATTAAAACACAAGAGATTATATTAGTAAATTACAAAAACATTAATCAAGTTGTAGAAATTTAAAAAATGAAAAAGATAAGAAACAATAGAGATCTACTTAATCAATAAATAAAAAAATATTTTGTTGATTTCAAACTTTAACATGGTAAACAAACAAATCAATGGAGGATAATGATGTGATTTCAAATTTTGTTTCAAAATATGGTAGAAAATAAGGAAAGATAAAATAGACAGTGAGTAAATAGAAGAGAGAGAAATAAATTAACGAATGTATATATTGATTTCGATAGGTTATTCCACTATATAACAGAGCGAAGGTAGAACATAGAAGAAGGGGCAGCTGAAAGTTAATGACTCCTAACCGAAATACAAAAAAAAAAAATCCTAATTTTTCAAAGAGTTTTAAAAGGATTTATCCAAAAACAGGCGTAGTTGGGGAAATGTGGATAATTTCTACCTCCGTTCGTAGCTATATTCAATAGACAAATAGATTTTTTAAAGTTAGACTTGTTTTTTGTAACAAAAGTCATATCATTAAATTAAATGAGTTAAAAAATTGATATATATTAAAGTCGGTAATACAATAACATAAAGAAAATTATTCGTTTAATGGTTAAATATCAATATAATATAATATAAAAATCTAAAAATATTGATGCAAAAAAAAAATGATAATGAAGTACACATATACATATATCTTGAGAGAGAAAAAAGAAGGGAACAAAGAGAGCACACAGGAAAATAAAAAATATAAGAAAGAATAAAGCTTGAATAATAAATAAAATTAGAGAGAGAACGATATAAAATAATAGGTGAGAGAAAAAGAAAGAGAAAACAAATAAATCTTAAAAAGAGTTTTAGCAAAAAAAATAGATATATATATATATCAAGTGAAATCATAAATGATGTCAGCGAAAACATATAATGCCAGAGAAAAAGCAGGAGAAAGCTTGTCAGACATCATTCTCTTATTATTATATATTTATAGATAGATATAGATTGCAATGCAACTGTATCAACATTCGATCCATTTCTCAAATAAATAATCCAACTACAAATTTAGTAAGATCATATTTAAAATGACAAACTGAAATTTTTGTTCCATGGAAAATTATCAAAAAGTTTCAATTTATATTAATTATAGAATCGACAAATTGAAGTAATATAATTTAAAAAAAAGGTCAAATTCGATTATTGCACTATAATAACCATATAAAAATTTCTTCAAAAATCGCTAAAAATTGAAATTTACAATAAGGTTATAGATTTTTAGAAATTTATTTGTTTAGAGACATACTATGCATGTGTTTTCAAATTATAAAGATTGTTGTTTGTTTTTTTTTTGAAATAAAATTACAATTAATTTGGGTTCGATTTGATAAGTGGTAGATCCCTAATTCAAAATAGTTAGCCAAAGAAACTACCGTGAATTGATAATTGAATATGGGTTAATAAAGGGAAAAATGAATATCATTTAATAAATTAGCGTAACAAATTCTAAAAAAAAAAAAAAAGATAAAAAAATACAAAAAAAGAAAAGAATTAAATGATTTCACCAAAAATCTTGTAAAGCGAGAAATCTTACAGAGTCAGAAATTTTACAGAGTCAGAAAATGAGCGGGAAAAACCACCATTCTTTTATTATATATATATATATAGATAACATGCTTAAACATTTTATAAACTCCATATATAACCATAATAAACAAAATATACTTGACTTTTAAAATATAAAACATTTAAAAGGACATACTAAAAAGCATACTTAAAATTTGAGAAAAATATTTTTCCCCTCACAGAGTTGAAAATCATAGTTAGCTCAACCGATGGCTCTCTCCAAACATCTCATCATCACCTCTTAAAATCAATATAGAATGATAAAACCCAAGCTCAAGCAAAATTTCTCTATGAATTCGGCCGAATCTTTTCCTTTTTCCCATTTTTTTTCTTTTTCTCTCGCTCTCCCGAGCTCCCTGTCTCGGTTTCTCTGTTTCTCTACCATTCTTCCTCCACAAAATGCATTGATATTTTGATATAACCCCACATATTTGTCCATTTAATCTTCAACTTCAAGACTTGTTTTATATAAGTCCCTAATTTCCGTGTATGTCTATATAAATCCTTAACTTCCAAGCAAATTTTATATGGTCTTTAATTTATTTAATCACTTATAAAATAACTCTAAATATTAAAAATAACACTTTCTTGTCCAAACTCAACCTTGACTTAACCATTCAACAATCGGTAGAAATCGAATTTTTAAAATAGCCGAACAGGTCATTACAGTTATCGTGTGTGCGTAGAGAGGCTTGCCACCGTCATGGCAATCATATAGGTTAACCGCCTAGAATATATCTAGAAATCCCCAAGAATATTTATTTTTATTTTTACTTTTTTTTTAAAAATCTTCTTGAGTACATTGAAAGGTCCATACTTTCCCTATTTCAATTTGTTGTTTCTGCTTCTCTAAAATTCTTATCTCGCCATTGAGAATCTATTAGGAATGCTGAAGGAGCCGATTGCCTTGAGCCACTTCAAACCCAAAATATCGGATTTTTTCCTGGCTAAACTTTTTCCCAATAGGTCAAGTACAGTTTCGATGCCTGGGGTAAGAGGAATGACGGGTATGTAGCTCCAGAGATAGTGTGTAGAAACATTGGAGATTTTCTCAAAATTTAGACATCTATAGCTATGCCTACAGTATGTTGGTTTTGGATATGGCTGGTAGAGGAAAAATGTTAATCGTAGAATTGATCGTTCAAGTGAAAAATACTTTTCTGGATGAATATATAAGAGCCTTGAAAATAATGCTAAAATTGATCTTGAGAGCACCATGAATGCATATGAAATTGTGAGGATAAGGAAAATGCTAGCAGTTGGCTTGTAGTAATTAACTTATTTCAATGTAAATAAAAATTCTCTTTGAATAAGATTTGTTCTGTGAAGAAAAAGTTGCATGGTGGATCTAACAAAATATTCCTTGTCCTATATTTATTTATTATTTTTCATTTTAACTTCAGCTGCAGGGAAAAGCAGGCATAAAGTAATTTACGTCTCAGGTAAATTTCCTGAATTTCAATTCCATCCGTTTTATGTTATGGTTTGTTAAAAGTAGTTTAGCAATCATCATCACAGGTTTTACGGCTGGAACAGTGGTAATTTTCTTCATAGTAGTATTCGCTTTCAGGATTAGGAAGTGTATGCTTGAGTGGAAGGGAAAAACACAGATTAACAAGGACATTGAAATCCTTTTGAAGAACCATGGGAGTCTTGCACCAAGAAGATACAAATACTCTGATCTTAAGAAAATGACTGACTCATTCCGTGACAAGTTAGGGGAAGGAGGATTCTCCAGCGTATATAGAGGGAAGTTACCTGATGGCTCTCATGTAGCAGTAAAGATTTTGAAAGAATCAAAAGGAAATGGTGAAGAGTTTATCAATGAGGTCGCAAGTATCAGCAGAACTTCCCACGTCAACATTGTCGCATTCCTGGGATTTTGCTTCGAGGGTTCCAAAAGAGCTCTTGTTTATGAGTTCATGACCAATGGCTCTCTTGAGAAGTTCATATACAACAGTAGTTCCTTACCAGAATATCAGTTAGGATGGGAGAAATTGTTTCAGATTGCAGTTGGCATTGCTCGTGGAATAGAATACTTGCATCAAGGATGTAAAACACGGATTTTGCACTTCGACATAAAGCCCCACAACATTCTTTTGGATAAAGACTTCAAACCAAAGATATTGGATTTTGGCCTGGCTAAACTTTGTCCCAATAGGTCAAGTATAGTGTCAATGCTCGGGGCTAGAGGGACGATAGGGTATATAGCTCCAGAGATAGTTTGTAGAAATATTGGAGATGTTTCTCACAAGTCAGATGTTTACAGCTATGGTATGATGGTTTTGGAAATGGCCGGACAGAGGAAAAATGCTAATGCTGGAATTGAACGTTCAAGTGAAAAATATTTTCCTGAATGGATATATAAGAACCTTGAACATAATGCTGAACTTCAGCTCAATAGCACCATGGATGCCGATGGAAGTTCGAGGAGAAGGAGGATGGTAATAGTTGGCTTGTGGTGTATACAAACAGATCCTATGTCTAGACCATCAATGAGCAGGGTTATAGAAATGTTAGAAGAAAAAGTGGAATGTCTGCAAATCCCACCTAAACCCCACTTCTCTTCACCACCAAGAGTTGCTGAATTTCCTTCTACTTCTGAATTCATTCTCTCCTGTGACACCAAGTAAAGTTCAGGAATCAAATTGCATCTGGAGGCTCCTTGACCAAGAATGTAAGCAGTTATCTTTGTTTTTTTGCGCTATTGCAAATTAAAGTGTTAATGACACTGGAGCTGGATCTCATCTCACTGTTAAATTCTGTATGTGTATGGTAATAGAGATTCACACTCACTCTTACTGGTGTTCGAGAGGCTAATCTATGAACCTACCAAAACTTATGTTGTCTGGAGGTATTTGTACAAATTCTAAGTTGTTAATATGGATGTTGATCTTGTTTCTATTTTTGTAAAACCAATGTCCAATGTAATTAAAGACACTTAATAGGTGATGCATAATTCTGGTGTCGTGAACTATCATTTGCTCCTCAGGTGCTTTGTGTGCCATCGACCCAATGTAGTGCCCTACGAAGAATGCCTGTCCACTTTCACTCTATTATGGAATTAAAAACATGACAGATTTTTAAGGATTGACTTTTGTAAATCAAAACTCCATGTCTACAGACGCTGATGATCCTGGCATTAAAGGCATATTAGTCTAATTGATGCTTTAAAAGATTGTGAACAAGCCCTTGGCAAGATCGTCAATCAGTCGCTGTTTCCTAGTAAATTTCATTTTGAAGATTTTATTGGTCTACTAATGTGACAAATGCATAATTCAAAGACATCATTAATCTTATGTGACTTCATTAGGCTTTGTTAACTCTACTTGAAATTAAAATTATGAAAAAATAAAATAGAATAGAAAAGAGATACCCCTGGCCTTTTGGAGTTTCCTCTCTCCAATTATACGCAGGGTTGAGTGCAGTGGAGATTTTGTCCAAGGCATCACCAAATACAGTCAAGATTTTGGTGGATTAAGTAATCACCAATGTTGTTGTAGTATAAGATAAACTTCCCATGTCAACGTTGTCATTCTCCTTGGATTATTGCTTCTTGGTCAAAACATTTGGTTGTTTTAGCAGTTTTCACTGTAAAAAGTTGAAAACGCTTAGAACAAAACAAAAAATGAATTCAAAATTGAAACATGAGGAGCATATGCCCTAAAGTTGAGTGATACAATCAGGTGCAAGGCCATGTTCTACTAATGGCTGTCGGACAGAAATATATACTAAGTCAAGAGGATGTAGTAGCTGGAAATTAGGTGCTAATTTCTATGGTTTTATATAACTAAGTAGAAAACATTTGTTGTTTTCTACCGATTCCTACACATTGTTTCCAACACCACTTTCTCTTTTATCATTTTATTCCTAGCTCGTAGCAATCACCATTAATAAGTTTTCGTTAAGAGAATCCCAATTCAAGATTCAACTGAGAAATTGATCTTCACCTCAGCTTCACTTTTCATCTCATCTGACCAACTAATATTTTATAATGACCCAGTTAACTTCTGTGTCGATTTAAATGATACTAACCAAATACTGTCGAGATATGAACAGGCCAAATTTTCTCAAAGTCCGTGTTTAATTTTCTCTACAATAAACGTGGAATTGACTTCAAACCAAGCCCACTTCAGAAGTGTGGAATCCAAACCAGCCAAGTCTTTCTACAGAAGAAAAATCTCGATGTCAATTTTGATCATTCAAGTGATATATATTTTCCTCATTGTATATGTGAACGCCTTGAACAGAACGCTGAACTTGATCAAAGCCCGCATTGTGAACCAAGATGATCATTGGCTTGTGGTGCATACAAACTGATCCTGAAATTAGGGCCTAGCCAATGACAAGGGTAGTAGAAATGTTAGAAGGGAACAAGGAATCTCTGCAAATCCCACCTAAACCTTACTTCTCTTCACCCCCTAAAGCAGTGGCAAATTCTTTGACTTCTGACTTGACATTCACTCTCACTGGTGTTCAAGAAGTTAATGTATGAACATATCAAAGTGCTGTTGAAGCCTGTGTTGTTTGGAGGTGTTTTTTTAATTCCTAAGATGTTAATACAGATGTTTATATTGTTTCTGTTTGTGTAAAGAAAGTATAATTAAAGGCGTTAAGTGCTTAATAGACATTGCTATTACTGCGTTTTACCATCTTTTCCAGGAAAGTGGGAGATAAATACAGCTGGTTAAGAACATAACTACGAGAAATATAGTCAGTTGATCATGAAGAAAACTGCACTCATCTGATCTGCCTTGTTTATTACGTTCAGTTTTGTCCTATATTAATTGTCCAGCTTATTGAAGTGTACAAAACATGCCTCAGGAGAGGGATCACATGTAATTGTGGTATCGTGAACTGTCATTTGCTCCTCTAGTTGCAGAAGCAAAATCCCAGCGTCCACTTTCACTTGATGGTGGGACTTACAAACACGATAGATTCTAACGACGGATTTCATGTTGATCAAAATAGCATGTCTATATATTAGTCTAATTGATACTCTAAACGATTGTGAACAAACCATTGGTCAGTCAATCAGTGGCTGTTTGTTATGAACACGAGTTTTTCATAACGAATCTTAACATAATATATTAGGAAAATGAGAACAATGGGTTAATTCGAGGAAACCGGTCCTCCGAAAGTATTGGTTTTCCAAAGAAAAAATAAACTCCCAAGAGCAAACAATATGAGCATATATGCATCTCTCTCTCTCTCTCTCTGTGATTACGTGGCTGAATCTCACCTGAATGTTAAATTATATATTTGTTTATGTTAGCAGAGCTTAATAAAATCTACTGAATCTCACCTGAATGTTAAATTATGTATTTGTTTATGTTAGCAGAGCTTAATAAAATCTACTGATAGGAATCTGCTCTCGTTCTCATTTTTATTGTCCTTTCTTGTCAATAGAAACAATATACAGGAAGAGCTAACTTAAAACATAAAGTATTACATATCATAAGATTTTAATGATTGTACTTAATTTGTTCATCGTGTTGAGCTCAACTATGGATAGCATGCCTATTCTCATGGCTTCTACCCAATGAAGGTTCAAGCTACATAGTGCAGATATTATCCATCAGTGGTACAACATCTGATATTTTGTCTATTTTGACATTGTCCCCATTAATTTTTGGTCGATTTAAATGACACTAATTTATTTTCTTTTTTCCAGCATATTTTTAGACATGGTGGGCTCTTGGAACAGGAGGAGTCAATTTTGCAACAGGCGAAGACAAGCCAAGTATGACAAGGGGTTTCCAAGTTCATTTGATTTTCTTTATTATGGTAGGTGTGGAATTGACTTAAATTCAAGCCACTTCAGAAGCATGGAATGCAAGTGGCCAGGTCCACTTTACAGATGAAACTAATCTGTTCCTAAAGTTTCATTTCTTTATTTGTTTCTGTAACTGTCGATCCTCTTATGCTATTCACAAAATGAACCAATATATTCTCTACACTTTGTTGACATTTTTAGATCTTTGTATGTTTTGGCTTTTCCTTTTAGCAAAAAAATCTTCTGCTGCCGATTTTCAATACGAAGCATGCCAGCCCAAGACCTGTGGAAAAGGCCCTAATGTAAGCTTCCCGTTCTACATTCAAGCTTTGCAAGAATCCTACTGTGGCTACCCTGGATTTGGGATCAGCTGCAACATATATGGCTATCCAATCATTAAACTATCTGAACAGGAGTTCATAGTCAAAGAAATTTTCTATGCTAGTATATCGTTTCGTGTTTCTTATGCTGCTGTCTCTTCAGGTTATTCAAACACTAGTTGTCTTCCACAAATCGGAAATACGACTCTTCCTGAAAACTTTGATTATGTTAACACAACAAAGCTCTATTTGTTGTCCAATTGTACTAAAACGTTGTA